>JAOPUG010000276.1:18151133-18168848 GCA_027564375.1 Micropterix facetella | reverse complement strand
GAGAGACTAGTCTACTGGGGCTAGAAGAAGAATGTACTGCTATTGAAATAAATAAGCCAAAAAAGATGAAAATGCCTCAAAAAATCAGTGCATTCAACAGGAACAGGAGCTACTAGCTACTATATCTCAACAGTTAAAAACCAATACACCTTAAAGTCATCTGGAAGACGCCGACCGAAACTTTCTTATGTCTTTGTTGCCACATATGAAACAGATTCCGGATGATTATAAGCTTGATGCTGAATCGGAGTTGTTGATGGTCTTAAAAAGATATAAACCACGTCCAGTACAGCATCCAGGATATTTTACCCAATCTCTCCAATAATCTCGACCCTACCCTACACTGGCACGCCAACCCACTTATATCAATCAATCAGCTTCGGGCTATCAAGCGACATCACCAAGTCAGTCTACGGAAGCGTCTGATAATCCACAGAGTATTGAGTCTTCCAATGAGTCCTTCATTGAAGAACTCTATTCTATGTAATAACCTAACTAACCTATTTATAACCTATGTTCTATGTATAACCTATGTTCCTATGTATAACCTATGTTCTATGTATAACCTAACTATTCTTACTATGGTCTTTAATAAATAATAATAAATAAATAACTACATATTCCTACTATGATCATCAATTGAATGTAAAAATTAGGCTTGATGGTATGAGGCAAGTAATTATCAATTATTTAGCGTTTATACAAAATAATATTGTAGTTACTATGTTACTAACCTTAACTCAATAGCCAGTCTTTCTGCAGGAGTGATGCTTTTTCTCAGTTGTGTATCCTCACGTTTCAATTCATCATGTAGTATTGAAAGTAACTCATTAAATGAATTCACGCTCATCCTGAAGAATTTGAAAATTTTTTCGACGTGCATTTTGAGCTCATTAAAAAGCAAGGAAAAGTGCCCACGTTCTTGGTGAGAGGTAAGTAGTAGATAGACCCAACAACGGCGATGGATTGCTCGTACTCTCCGCCTTCACAGGTTAAGCACCAAGGCAAGTGCAATTAGAGGCTTCATATCCACTCACAAGATGAACAACGCGACCGACGACCGTCTCTCTTCCGAACGAACTGATCGCATCTCGCATGCGACAGTTCTGCGTCTAGTCGCAGCGACAAGACGCAGATGCAAACGACAGCTCTGCGTCTTGTTGCAGCGATTAGACGCAGCGACAAAACGCATAGTGTGCGTTGGCACTAAAATGCATCATTGCCAATTTTACGTTCACAGCGCAGCATTGGACAATCTTCAGCTGTAGCTTGTCAGTTTATTTTTGCAAATATAATGTACGTAAAAACTTAAGCTATTCAATAAATCACTCACCGCTATAATATAAATACTGATTAAAATAGGTTTGAACTTCTTTTACAGGACAATGTATACATTTCTACAATAGATTCCCTCAGGAAATTTTTGAGATTTGCCAATAAAAATCTACTTAGTAATTTTTTTTACTACTACTTAGTAAAAAACATACTATAAGATTAACGACTGAAATGACAATGATGCCTGGTGTTGATATATCTTGTTTATTTTTCAGATTAACTTACTACATTGTACGAAAACTAAAGGATGTTTTCTGTTTCCATTCAACTGGACAACCCTTACTCAACAATTTTTTTCTTGGGCGAAATACGTGTGACTGCTACATCAGATGGGCCGCAACAACCTACATTACAATAAAACCACAGAAGACACTAATAAAACTCGACATTTAAAAGTAATCATTTATTTAAAAACTAATAAGATTGTTGACATTGTATACTTTTAACAATTTTAGCTAGATCCGGCTTATAATTGCTATATGCTACCTCAAATATATCATCAAGATGTGAATCAGTAAGCCGATATCTGTAAGCATTTTTTGCATATTTCATTTTAGAATACGAGGATTCACAGAGATAAGTTAAAGCAAACAATGGCAACAGCAAGTGTGCACAATTTTTCAGAGTTTCAAGTTATCGGCTACTAATTTCCAAAATTCTCTCTTTAAAAATTGCTTCTAGATTTGTGGCGTTTTTAAATTCAATAAGTTCATCCGATAATTTTGTATTCTCGTATCCAAATGCAGTCAGTTGTGTGGCTGTTTAAGTGACAGGGATTTTTGATTAGCAAAAAACATTTCCTAATTTTTCTTAAATCCTGATATCCGCGCTTCAGTTCCTTGCGGAATTTAAGTAATTAAAATTTAATACATAGTTTTCTGGGGCAACATCATGCCATCTTGTTGAGTCTTTACCATTGTTGGAAAGTTGTGCAGTTTTTTATTTTGTATTTCTTCTATGTATAAGTTCAGTTTATCTTCGAAAGCAAATACTTTACTCTCCATCTGGGAATTTTTTTTTTTTTATCCCTATAAACCACGAGTGACTTCAAAAAGTTTGTCTGTCACATCGCAAAGAAAATCTAATATACACCACCGACTGTCAGTTTCAAGTTCACTGTAAACTTTATTATTTTGTTGTAAAAATAAAATAATTTCATGTCACAAAGAGTAAAACCGTTCCAGGACTTTTCCTCTACTGAGCCATTGCACCGCGGTATGTAAAAGAACATCGCCATAATTACTATTCATTTCTTCCAAAAGACTTGAATTTCCTGTGGTTCAATTCTCGTGCTCGAATATAATTCACTATATTTATGATGGTTTTCATCATGTCTTCTACTTCAGGCACGAAGATACGTGTTGCAAGGTTTTGTTGATGAATGATACAGTGAAAGGATAATAGATTTTTTAAATCATATTGTTTTTCAGTAAGGAAACAAATCCATTATCAGATCCAGTCATTGACGGGCATCCGTTTGTGCATATACAATTTTTTTTTTGTATCAATACTATTCTTCTCCAGAAAAGTGCCAATCTGGTTTGATCTTTCATAGGAAGAAATTTCAAAAAATCTTCATGGATCGCGTTCTGTTCGGTGCAGTATCGGACGAAAACTGAACATTGCGATGTTGATGAAAGATCAGTGCTAGAATCAAAAGCCAAAATAAAATACTTAAAAATTTTCAAGTCATATAATATATTTGAAGCATTTATGAAACATTCCTTCATAATCTCTGCATCAGTAAATTGTTTCATATGTTTACCAAGTAGGTAGCAAATTTCGTAAAATGCTCTCGTTACAACTGCGTCTTGTGACATTGCCATTGTCATTACATTTTGTTGTTGCTGCAACAATCTTTTAGAAAAGGATAACTTTTCATTCCTCAATGAAAGCCCGACAGGGAAACTGTCACTAAATGTCTTGTGGTTTGTAATATGACACACAATATTATATATTTTTAATATAACACTTTCTCGACAAATCAAACAAATTGCCGAGCTGTGTTTGTTAAACTTGTAACAATTCAATTAGAAAACATAATTGGATAATTACTGAACAACAAATCATGATTCAAACAGGTCAATTGATCCTTTGCAAAATAAAGATACCAAGTCCGCAAACTTGAATACTTGCTCATGATATGCGTCATCCCGAAAGAAATAACATCATACACCTTATAATTAAAAGCAAAATAGCTGAAAAGAGAGGTCCGGCGCGAAGAACATCTTAGCTCCATAATCTAGGTATCAAAAATCTACTACTGGCCGCGTCAACAATCTCGGTCCCTCGCACACTGGCTCAGATCACATGTATTGCATTTATTAAACACCAATGCACGATGTTAGGTGTCTTATAGCGGTTATATTCTTTCACAAGACAATATGATTTTCTGTCTCGTACGGAGTTTTTGATGAGCTTGTATTATATATTATGTGAACAGATTTTCTGAGCCGGTGTGCAGGATACCGAGATTGTTGACGTCGCCTGTACATCCATGTTTTTAACGGCAGCTAATATAGGTATAATAGGCCAATATAATAGCCAATCGAAATTAAAAGTTACATCATAGCTGGAATGCTTGATAGATACTGGAGAGTCATTTTTGAAATATTTTTTTTAATATAAAAAAGTCTGTTTTTTTATTTCATTCTGTCACATTACCACACGACAGTTACTCGCTATTTTTTATATGAGAAATATCATTTTGGCTAGCATACTTTTGCATTCGCCATACTTGCATGTGTGAATAGCTTAAGTTCCTAAGTATTGGTGGGCGATATTAGATAGTTTCAGAATCGATGGGTAAATGTTATTAAGAAAACGTGATCAGGTTTCTGTATCGTTATTTTCAGCATCTGTTGTGAGCTTAACTTGGGGATGTAAAAATGATACAAAGCAAATAATGAATAAGAAAACACTCAAAAAGCATTTTATTTTAGTTTTACTTAGGAAGGTACATAATATTAATATTATTATGTAGGTATTAATTTTTTTTTTATTTATTTGAAAAACAACAGTTTTACATTACGTCGTACATGCTACTAAGGAAGGATAATATCGGTAAGTATTGGTCATAAAACTAAGTACGTTTTCTACTAAATTATCCCAGTTAACTAAAAAACAAACACAACAAATAATTGTTGCACTTTAACATATATAGAAATACAGAAAAGATGACTGTCCATTTCCGTTGTCCAAAAGAAGTTAACATCACATTGATGTCAATGAGTATCCATGTGCTTACTATACATCGTTATTAACCTTGCTGAAGTGTAAAAAATGTAAATGTTACAATCAAAATCCGTACCAATGACCAGAAAACCCAAAAATGACGTGAAAGCCTGCATTTTTATATTCATTTATACCTGGCACTGGCACGACCTGCGCCCGGTCAGCACAGGCCGCAGCTAGTGAACGAAAGATAGGATTTTTTTTTGCGGTATCTTCACACCGAACGGCTAATGCAATTGACGAATTGGTGAGTGAAAAAGAAAACCTTTGTTTTCAGTTTTCACTCACTTGTCTCGTTCTTCACGCATCCATTATTGGGTAATTTCATAACCATTGCCGGCATCGCTTGCATCCTGTCCCGTAAATGCATACGTCAGTTGGCAGATAACATAATAAATATTGTATATAGGTACTGCAAACATAATATTAGCCTACAGAACATAAAGAAAAATCATATATATAACTTATTTTGGTTAAGTTCTTTATTAACGAAGAAAAGCATTTAGATCTATCTAAAAGTCTGGCGATTTTACGATTCCCACTATGCCACTGGGCCCAATAGGCATGCTATTCTATACTAATGTCCTGATTTAACAGTAACATGGCACATGTACACATGGCACTATCTTGACAGACACTATCCAGCTTACTATCGAGTGTTTTCCTGCATTATTTGAGACGGGGGCGGGGAGTGAGCCTTTTAAATGGAATATTATTAAATATTCTTAGACAATACTCTGATTTTCATTCCATAATTTATATTCCAGGGCCACATAAAACCGGCAGAGCACTCATTCACCGTTGGCATGAAAATGGAGGTGTTGAACCCGTACACCCTATCGACGTATCATCCGGCTACAGTCATTAAAATATATGATAAATTCCATGTACTCGTAGTTATTGACGACTATATTGCTAAATATGAGACCGAAGAGAATACCTGTTTTTTGGTAACGTCATCATCTCCTTACGCTTTTCCAGTAGGCTGGGTTGGCAGGCAGGGCTTATATCTTACGAAACCGGCGCACTTCGAATGCAGTGGTACCTTCGACTGGAAAAAATATCTCACGAGTGCCACCGCTCTAGCAACCAAAGAAATGTTCACAGAAAAGCATCATGCGTATTATAAAGGGTTCAGAGTATCGATGACGCTCGAATCGGTAAATCCGCTGGATCGAGGAGAGATCTGCGTAGCGAAAATTTGCAAAATCGTCGAACATTTACTCCTCATCGAAATGATCCACAGCAAGAAGCAGCACTGGATATGGCACGACTCATCCGATATATTTCCCGTACACTGGTGCTCCACGCACGAGTATGATCTAACATTCCCGTCATTGCCCGACGATCTAGAAGATCCGCCTCCGTCAATCGCTCGAATCGCCATGGAAGAAGAGACCTGCGATCGAATCTACTTCAACTACAAATGCTACTCTGGCACTTTTATCAGCAAGAATAAACTGGCACAACTTCCTAAATACGTTGGGCCCGGCCCGTTTTCACTCGTCATAAAAGAAGTGATGAATCTAGTCATTTCCGCTGCTTACAAACCTGGAAAACTGTTAAAAGACTTGGAACACGAGGGGGAAATCAGTAGTGACATCAAACTGGAAACTTTGAAAGCTAAGTATGTGAAGTTTCTGAGAAATGGGATAATCTCCAATGAAGTTTTTTTAAATGTAACTTATTTTTTCCAGACTGAAGCTATCAACTTACCATGCCAAGGTGCAAGTAGCGGCTAAGAATGAAGATGTAGCGAAATTCTGTCGAGACATGTGCGCGAAGCTTCAAGCGTGTCCGTTCCTTTTTGGTCCGATTGAAATCAGCGAATGTCCGGAGAAATGCTTACAAGTCGATAAATCCAAATTTGGTGAGTGTCTTTAAAAATGACATTTAAAAGAATTCTTTGAGGGAAGTGATGAAAAAGACAATCTTCCAAAACTATCCTGATTCGTCTGCATTATAGATTTCTTCATAACAACTTAGGTTTACTCAATGTTATCTTATTTAAGAACTTTACTTGGAACGTTTGAACAGCTTCCGAATTTCCAGATATTTTCTGACCTGACATCTTCAGCCGACTCATGCAGTGACACTTTTAAAAATTGTCCAGCCATCCTATACTTGCAGAGAAATTCGATTCTAAGTTTTTGATTAAAGAATCTGGCTTTTTCTATTACGATTTCACCCAATAAAAGAATCACCAAACCACCAATACAGTTTGTGCGGGATGGCTCTAAAGGCAAAAAAAAATCCACTACAAAACCTTTCTCAATAATCGAGAAAGCTTCAGATTGGATTCTGGAGGTCGATTCGGTCTCTAAACAATATCATTTATCTGAAAGTCTCGGATGCACAGCCCTCCGTCCAGATATAAATCTTCACTGTCTATCTCAGAAGATGGCCCTAATTGTAGAATTAACCATTCCATGGGAATCAAATATCCCAAAAGACAACGAGTACAAATTAAATAAATAGCATGATCTCGCAAATGCTTACACCCGGAACTGCTTCACTGTTCACCTTCACGCGTCGGAAGTTGGCGCTCGTGGCGTCCCAGTCCTAAACCGTAGAAAAATATCCTAAAACCGCGATTTCCGCATCACAAATCCTATGGCTTCGAAGGGGAAGTGAATGGGTGGTAAAGTATACGCTCACATGTGGCAAGACAGTTGTCCTAAACCTACCAAAGCCGGTCGTTAGTCCGGAGTCCACCACTCCCCAGAAGTGTAAACATTGTATTATGATGGGCCCGACATTGGTCGGTGAATTCCATGGCAGCTCCGTTTGTACTAACTAGATGCTGAGGCGATGCCGCGTTCTAGATGCAAATATAATTATGCCTGCATTGAAAAATAGAGAGCCTCCTGTATCAACATTTTGAGTCTTTATATTTACCAAAATACAAAACGTTAGAGTGAATATTGGGATTTTATTAAATATATTATGTCTAAAATGTAACAAAACGATTGAATCAGTCATTAGTCAAAAAAATATGTTTCGATAATCAATCAGTCTTTTATAAATAACCAATATTTATCAATCTTCTTATAGTTCCCCAACTACTCGTAACTGGAACAGCTGGAACTATTTTCGCTTCTAATAATATCAGCGCCACCTGCATTTATCTGCGAAAAAAGTCGTAGTATTGAACTGATAATGTTAGGTTTGGAAGACCGTCTATGAACAGAAGACAACGTTGATTTTTTAAAATAAATTTTCGAAACTATTAGTGACATCTACACGTTGCGTTTCGTATTAAAATTCAACCTGCCAATTCTTACTACTGTCGTGAGCAGTCTCTCTAGTTATTTATCAATGATAGAACGGAAGAAGCCGGAACGTTTCTGATATTAAAATTAGAATAATTATTGATATTTCTAAGCATCGCCTTAGTCTTGATTTCAGCTTATCAGAATTTCAAATATTGAAAGTTTCATTTTAATTCATGTCCAGGTGTTTTTAGAATGTCTTTAGATTTTTAGAAGGTGGTGAAGTCTTTTGACGGCAGTATCTCTTTCGCTTATCATTATTAGATTCTCGGCACATTCCGTAAATTCAAATAATTGCCGACCCCGTGAAGATTCTCGAATCCCCTACCCGCTTGAACGACTGGAGAATTGAAATCCAACTTTCTTCTTTTTCGAATACGTTAAATAAAGATGTCTCAAATAATCGAAATAAGTATATTTTTTTATATCTATGTATAGAAGTAACACCGAGCCTGTTGTGGATTGTGGAAATCTGGTTGCGTCCTGAGGAACATTTTCTCACTTTAGTAGAATTTCGTAGAATTATACTAATAGTTTTATTTAATAATCGAAGGGATGTAATTCATATGTATGTACGTATATAATTTTGAATATTATAATGAAGTACCTAGTCATCTAGACTTAAATATAGGCCGAAATCGATGACACAGCTTCCTTTCAAGCAGCATGAAGATATAATTGTTTTCCATTATCTTTTATTGTGATACAAGCACGGCAGAGCGTAGTCAGCTGATCTACGAGTTTAAAAGAATTGTTCTTATAATTAGATGCTAATTCTCCCAAACCAGGTAGTTTTATCGAAGATTAAAAATAAGTTTTATATTGTACTAGAAAGCTTCGTCATTCGCATGTACATAATTCAGAATATTATCATAAAGAGTTGTCTAGATCTAAAGGTAGGCCGGGACCGATGACACGGTCTCCTCCAGGCCGCATTTAAATATTAATTTTCTATTACTTTTTACCGTGACAAATGCACGGCAGAGTATAGATAGTTAGGTGGGGTATACAATTTTAATAAATTATTCTTACAAAAATGAGACGTAAACGTGTTAATCCCTTCTCATTGTTATTAATCTGTAACCAGCGGATGAATAAATATTTTGATACAAAATACGGAAATACCAATTACTTTTTAATAAATCACTTTACAAATATCATGAACTAATTACTTCGGCCACTTAAGTGGCCAAGTCTTCGTGCGCGAAAAAGTCTTTCGGAAATTGATAGTTCTAGCTAATGCGCAGACCCTAGTTCATTTTCGAATATGTCCGTCATACGGTTTGTTTTTTATAGTAATAAATAAAAT
This sequence comes from Micropterix facetella, assembly GCA_027564375.1. NCBI lineage: Eukaryota > Metazoa > Arthropoda > Insecta > Lepidoptera > Micropterigidae > Micropterix > Micropterix facetella. The sequence goes on along the minus strand of JAOPUG010000276.1, from coordinate 18,159,698 downwards.
TATACAATTAATTGATATATCACTGGCCGAGCGCTGAAGAATCAGGAGAACATAGGCGCTGCGGCGGTGCTTTTACACATAATTACGTCATTCGCCACGCCCCAAAAGCCCGCGCGAGAGCGAGACACAGTGCTGCGATCGGCATCGCCGGGAGACTAGTGTGACGCGAGGTCACTCCTATACTCATCTCATATGAGCGCCTAATATCGACGCGGGGAAATTACTAGACACATGTTAGATAGATAAAATTGATGATGGTGTTAGATAGATAAGATAGATTATTTTTTTTTAAATCGGACGTATTTTATTGGAGTTATCGTGCATAGTAACAAAACCTCGCAGGATTGTAAGAAAACGTGGCCCCTCGGGGGCAGGGAGAGGAGGAGAAGTAAATGTTTCAACTAGGTATAAAATGTTATATTAATGCTTAGATAAAGGTTTAAACTTAAGTATGAACAACATATTTATTTAATTATCATCATAGCGTATGACTAATGTAGGCGGAGGAATATCGATGAAACTAGACAAAATGGCTTTATGTGTTTTATATTATTATGCTTTTTTAAAATATAATATTCCTAAAATAACATGTAAAATAAGTGATTTTGCGAAGATAGGAAGATATTGTCATATTTCTTTGGCCACCTAAGTGACCAAAAAATTCACACGGGGCTAGGGACTATCAACCACACAAAGTTTTTGGAATACTTTTTCTCTCAGAGCAATTAAAGCGGAAGAATATTTGGGGCGTCATGAGATTTATCTCTATCGTAACATTTGAGCCCCTTCCACACAGTAATTCTTCTTCATTGAGGAAGTCATTACAAAAGTGGTACAACGGATCTCTCGTGGTTTACGTGCTCAGTTGAGGTAGTTATTTTTAACTACCTATTTAAACTACCTATTTTAAACTACCTATTTGAAAGGACCTATTTGAAACCAAATTTTTAGCCGTACGACAGTCGGGCGTAGGTAGACAAGGAACGAGTAAGGTAAAACTGGACAAGTCTAGGTGGAGGTGAGTAATATATAGTGATTCATAAAATATCATACTTTTCAAAGAATATCAGGGATTAAAAAAAAAACAAAATATTCAAACTATTTAAAATAATCTTACTTCTAGAAATTATGGTATATTCAGGAATTTTAGTAGCTTTAGAAACTACCGTACTTTTAAAATATCGTACATTCGTCGCATTTTAGAAATTATCACACAATTAGAAAATGTTCTAGGTACTTTCAGAAATACCGTACATTAGAAATAACATACCTTCATAAAATAATGTACCTTTATAAAATACATAGATACTTTTGAAAACTGTCGTATTTTTGGAAAATATCATACTCTCACAAAATATCGCACTTTTTTAAATATCGTACTTTTATTAAAAATTCTACTTCAAGAAAATATTGTACTTTTTATTAAATATCAGTAGTTGAAAAAACATGTTTTAGGCGAGTTTTGGGGAATTTCTTTTGGTGCCGTAACTTTTAAACGAATTATTAGATTTGAAAATTTGTTTCGCTAATTAGTTTTATTCTGACTAGAGCTGCCATATACAGACCGATCCGAGACCAGCGCTAGCCCTGTGAAAATTACTTGTACGTTTCTACTTACTACTAGAATTGAAATTGGATTTGTCAGTTATTAACACATTTCTTTATTATTATTGTATTATATTGATTTATTATTATTGCCATTTACAAATCTCAACATGGACACAGTGGTCTTCAGTGATCGTTTGATGTCCAAAATGCAATGATAGTATCCCTGCTGGATATCCCAATATATGGTATATTTTTATATTTTTGAAATTATCTGATATTCAGACGATTTTTTTATTATGTTTCTTTAACGTGACGTTTATAATCTTATATTGTACATTGACAACTAATTAACATCCACTGAGATTCTGAGCGCTTTCCTAAACGCCCCGGAGCACTATCCATGATTTTAAACGAAAGGTAGTATGTTTGAATGTATTCTAGACCTGTAAGGCATTTAGTTGTTGTAAATTTTCAATATTTTTTAAGTCACCACTAGTGCAGGTTCAATTTAGGACTACTTCCTTTAGCACAGTTTAAGTACATGTGGTAGCAAAACGTCGATGTCACGTTGCATATAAACGTCGAGATTACAGTTATAATTACAGAGGCCGAAATGGTGAGGTCAAATTTAATTAATTTTAGCGAAAGCACGAAGTTCTCTCCACGCTCGTTCATTTTTAATTATTCTCCGACCGTCCGGTCCAACTTGACCCATAAAAGACATCGTCGTCGACGAAACCGAAGACGACAGCCTTAATCCGAATCTGATAATATTAGCCGCTTTCCCACTTATAATTACCGAAAAGATTCATCTACCCAATGTGATTGTATAGAAATTTATCTTTGCTGTTATTATAATTTCGTAGTTTTTTTCAATAAACAAAATGTATACATACATTGCTAAGATTTAAAAACACCACATACGATCTCAGTTTAATATGTTCCAAGATTAACTCGGTATAAAATATATAAAAAGACAGAGGTGTAGTGGGACACAGGATAGGAGCGAAGTTCTTTAATAATTCAATATTTATTTTTCTATATTATATAAAGAAATTTCTTAACGGCACTGCCATCTTCCATCTACCGGGCATGCCAATTACTGATTATATCGGCATCTACACTAGGTAACTCCGGTAAAAGAGCTTCGCTCCAAAAATAATGATTTCAACATACACATATCGCATAGTAGCGATACCGGTGGTAGAAACATTTGGAACGCATTGCCAAAATCTTATAGTATTAATATTATAAAAACTCTTTATTTGTGTAACAGTTTCTATAAAGAGGTGAACTTAGTGTCACTTGGCAATATCCAACAGCTAATATTTGATATTTTAACGATAAGCTCATAATAGAATTACATATGTGCATACAAAAATACTAAAATGATAAAAGATGAAAAAAATACTAATTTAATCCCAGCAGGAAGAAGTTTGGAAAGAAGAGGTGAAGGAAAATAGACAAAAAACTGATTACTTACATCTGAGAGAGGTAGTATTGTTTAAACCAAGCTTCAAACGATTGTGCAGAAGAAGAGTCCCTTATGTTAACCGGGAAACCATCCCAAACTATTGCAGTATGTACGCTAAATGAATGTGAATAAATGTCAGTCCCGTAGGAAAGGATTTTAAAAAGATTGCCAGAGACCGAACGAAGCTGTAAACAGTGAGAAGATAATGGCTCGAAGAGATCTCAAAGACATTACCGTGAAGATGAAGAAAGAAATCAAAAAAATCTTACAGTCTGATGCTTTCAGAACCCCCTTCACATTAGCTTTAATTAAAGAAACATCTTCAAGTCCGGGGGGGGGGGGGTAGTTCGAGAACCGTAACCCGTCTTTAGGCCAAAAACTGACGTCCAAGAATGCTGGTGTGGGTCGGCAAAATGTGATGCAGAAGCCACAGTCTGGCTAGGGGGACGAATTGAAAAGTGCGATGACTAAATTTGCGGCAGGAGCATTATCTTATAGAGACTTACCACCATTATTTAAACGCGAAACCATTCAAACACATTGCTCCTATTAAGAAGAGCTTTGAACACTAAACCTGTTAAGATTTAGTGTTCCGTACGTGAAGCTCAATCGGCGAAAAGCCGGGGGGGGGGGGAGGGGTCTGAAAGCATAGATTTCTAAGACAGCGGGGGTAAATGTTTACCTAATGTCATCTACCTCGAGAAACGATCGGTTGTCTACCCGATTCCGGGTGAGATTGCCGGGCAAAGAGCGCCTGGGATCCATGACGAATTCGGTATGAATTAGCGCTAACATCAGGTAGAAGCCGCGGAATCGACTTCGAACCCGTGACAAGACGGGAGAATGGAGAAATCCGTTCGAAATCTGGGAGTCAGGGGGCGAAGCCGTCCGCTGATTGGCAACTCCCAGTGCCTCATCGTAAGGGGTTGGACTCTGACGGGCCGTTGCGGAGCTTAAGACGTGGATTGATTTCGTTCACAAGTCTTTGCGTTCGTTTCGGGGCGACAAGACGATAATGTTCGTTATAACGTCCCAGATGGTGGGTTTGCCGTCTCGGTTTGCCGATTACGACGTCTCGCAACTGTACCATTAGATATAAGTTATCGACATCAACTTAAGTCCCAAAAATATGTTTAGAACTTTTAGTTCGATTTATCCCTAAATCGATTTTATAAATAAAAGAATTAAGAATTTTCTGCTGTGTCTAAAAATTTAAGTGTTGAATCCAAGGATTCTTCAACTTTGTAAGGATTTCCGAGTAGGCGTCGCAGGCGCCGAAGTTACATGCCAACAAATAGTAATAATAATAATTGCACATATAATCAGCTGGCGCAATCTTGAATAGGCTAACAGACTAACTGTAGACGGATATGCCGATACCGAAGTTTCGTCAATTATTGAAGTGGAAGCACTTCAAGCGGCGGAGGATCAACTCAGAGGAAGACTGGATGGTTCTTGCCAAACAACTGTCTCGCTTATCACGCCCCGAGTGCGCCCCGACGACCCCTTTAACTTAGTATATTTGACTGAATTTACCCGAGATGTGCATTATTAATTCACTCACTGTCACTAACAGTCAACAGATCGCTCCTAAACAGCTCTCTAAGCGCACTCGGGGGGTTCCAATAAACAATGGACCAAAAGGTCCAAATGAAATGTTACTATTGGTTTAAATTAAATACAGGTACAAAACGCTGAAGTTAAATTTAAAATTTCAGGGATAGATTTATGTTCTACGAAAATGAACGAATGAATTAATGAATACATTGTTTATTGTACATACAAACATTTAAACGGCGGGCTTATTGACTAAACATAAATAATTTCTTACAACCAGCATTCGTTTTACTGAACGAATTTAGGCGCCAAAAAAAAGGCATCAATATCAATAATAGAGTAAATGATTAAACAAGAGTTTAATTAAATAACCAATATGCCAAAATACATATAAGAAATATAATAATATATAATAAATATCAAAATACATATAAGAAAATCCACCATAAAAGGAGGATAGGAGATGATTGGATGAGACAAAAATATCTAGGATTGAAAGGTTATGAAATGCTTTTTCAAAGATACTTGAAATTTAGAAACGTTCTCTGCATTTGTAATATTGGGCTGGAACTGATTCCATTGATATAATATTTTGGGAAGGGGTTATATTTTATTATTCCGAACTTAATGTAGTAAAAGACCTTGGCTTCCTAAATTGCTGAATATTTCGTCATGGTTAGATGGTGCATTGGCATTATATAGGTGTTGTAAAGAAGAAAGGGGATGTGCATTTTCTATGAGTATGTTTTGTATGCCATTGATGCGGGCTTATGTACGCGAAGCTTATGTTCAAATTTCTGCATAATATATATAAACTTAATGCAAACATTTTGTAGTCACTCTAGCTTGTTAAAGATGCTCTCGGAAACGTCGAGATAGAAAACATCGGCATAGTCCAGAGTAGGCATCAGGAGTTTTTCAACTATGGTCTTCTTGATAACTCTATGCAGAAATCGCGCAGCCTCCGGAAGCTATGAAAGCCGGAAACCATTATAGTCCAAGAACAAAATCATGTTTTTTATATGCATGTTGCTTGTTTGCTTATTTGTGTATTTTGAAATCTTCATTATGCACAAATTAATATACTTACATATAACGCATAAGTAAATTTATTAAGATACTTTCCTTAATAAACTTTCCATCAATCGTATCTGTGTTTTCGCTTGCGGATTCTTTTACACGTAATACTGAACTGGAAATATCGCAAAACGCTTGCTTTTCGCACTTTTACCAACGGGAATACCCCCAAATGACTGGCTTGAAATCAGAAATAGCTTTTCATTGAAATCTATTAATGTTTCAATTGAGATCTCAATGTATGAAGGCAGCTGATCAAAAATCTGAAATGGTTTTTCTAGAAAAAAATATTTATTGGGCTCTTGAATAAATCGCCGTTAAAACTATCTTCCGTTGATAAAGACTTCAGTGTCATTCTAGCACTATTTATAAACAACAAATACCCTCTATGTCGTTTTAATATTGCCTACAGCGTTTGGTGTTTTAAAATGCGGACAGGTCATTCGATGAAACAATAAGTTTTATTTGTGGTTAAACCGAATTTAAAGAACTAGTAGTAATGACGATGTAGAAGTACTTTTTATGATGCAGAACTACGCTAGGGTTCATGTTATGATAGCTTCTAACGAACATTTTCCATTAATAATCAAAACATTAATTTTCCATTAATAAACAAAATTCCTGAAGAAATTTTAAAATCGGTTTCTTATTACAAGGATTTTTTTCAGGAAGTGGGGGTGGGCGACTGTAGAGGGTTTGAACGTTTTGGATTTACATCAATAAATAAAACAGATTATTGAAAGATTTTTTGAAATCGTCTAACGCGTTTAAAAGTTACAAGCTTTTAAACCTTTCACCTTTTATAACAAATTTGTAATGTGTGGTTTGATTTCAAAATTTAAACCTGTAATCATGTTTCTGATTAAATCTGGGAGCTATTAAAAAAATTTGACCGTACGGATAAAAATGTTGTTTCACAATGGTATGACCGTAACCCATTTATTATATGTACGGTACCCTATATCTAATCAGCTCTTTCCATTAAAGAAAAAAACACCATACTGAACAAACATTAAATTTCCCGAAGTATTCTTGAGATGCGTATTTTTTTTTTTGTTTTTCTGATTCCTTTTTAGGCTTTTTTTTATTTTCTAAAGGAATTACGATGATACTTGTCGTAGCATTTCAACGATATCCACGTAATAAATAAAACAAAAGCATGCACCTAACATCATCAAAAAAAGTATACTCATAATAATTTCATTTGAACTTACTATAAATGATCTTACTACAAGCATTGCAAATATGGTAGATCCTCAGAGAGAAACCCTGATGTCAAGGTGTCACCTCATGGATAAGGTGGAAACGTGAATAATTAATATAATATTTATTATTATTATAAAATATTACAGAAATAACTAGAAGCATATAAAAATATGGATATTATTTAGATAAAGTGCATTGTTTAAATTTAAAAGAGCATTATTCAACGATTATATAAAAGCAGGTACAGGTAGTGTGAGTAAAGATGTTCGCACTCGATTCTACACAATGGCTGGATAGTAAGAGAAACTTTCCTGAAAGCATGTCTTTGTGTGCTTGGGAAAGTTGGCAAGATGACTTACACTCGGGTAAGATATGAATGCGTATAACCAGACCAGGACATCCTTTAGTAGCGTGGGTCTTTGAATTCCACTATCTTCAACAGAAGCTAGACGGATTTGCTTTCTTTGCCTCATATTTAGTTAAAATACTCGATTGAGAAATGGGCCACATGGTGGTATAGAAAGACAAAATCTATAGCATAGGTATAGCAAGACAAATCTAATACAGTCATTTTAATCCTTTACAGTTTCCGCTCAGTTTCCTTATAAAGACACAGTCGTAATAGTCCAATACCGGAATGACCATTTCCTTAATTTCTAGGACTCCATACCCTGACAATGAAAGAGTACTTAATTATGTATCAAGACCATGAGACAATAGAAGATTTTAGTTAGAGAAATTACAAAGATTCTGGAACGAAGAAACTAAAGGTCTAAAGGTTTGAAGAAATAGATTATTAATTTTTCTATAATTTTCAAATAAAATTGAACTATTTTAAGCATGATTTTATTGCCTTATTAAAATTTACTAATAAATTGGCATTTTTTAAATATTTTATTGCAATATTCATATAGTGTCTGAGACATCAACTGTCAAATAAATGTATACTCGCAAGTATGATTCTTTGAAAGAAAATATTATTATTATATTAGAACATCGTAAGATTAATCAGGAAACCTGGAAAACTTTTAGAAATAAATGTGTAACATTTACAAAAAGTCATTTATGTTACAAAGGAATCGACGAAGAATTTTCTAACATGCTACGAAATGCAGAATTGGCAATCATAATTCAAGCCGATTTGGTTGCAATAATCATATAACAACATTTAATGGGATGAATTTATAGCCCATGTTGATTTACGATTGCCTCGGACAAATTTACAAGCGGTCAAATTCACACAACTCGATAATCTACAGTAACGATCCCAATGAAATTTGAGCTTTTCCAAGTCATTAACATAAGTTGCATGCACAATCTTTGTCTCGTATCTTTCTGTCTTTCTTCTGCGATTCTTTATTTATAGTATCGGTAAAACTTTGTTGAATTGCTGATTATTTTTTAATATGTTGTTTGGCACTATCCGTTAGGTATTTTAATATGGATTTAAAAACAAATTAATGTTTTAGACTTTATTCGTTACATATTTTGTTACCCATAAGCGTGATAATATAAAAAAAGAGATAAAAAATAGATAAGGGACATTTATTCAAATGTCAAAATTATTACTTCCAGTCTTAAACGATCAGTATTCGGTTTATATGAATAAATTATTAGAGAAGAAAATTGCTAGCAAATACAATTTTTATTTATTTGTTTATTTTTAAAAAAAATATTATGTGTAATTGAAAGGAAGCATTTTG
>JAOPUG010000276.1:18068901-18083368 GCA_027564375.1 Micropterix facetella | reverse complement strand
AAGATTATCTTTCAAATAAAGTAAATTTCATGTCAATTTAAAAAAATCATCTTTGTTTTATTCCATTTCAAAGTTCTCTGCCTCTATAAAAACACTCTTTACTAGTTATAAAATCAATGCCTGCACTGTGGAATCCTGAGCATAAGTAAAGACTAAAAATCACCAAATTTTATGTGATGTTTGGCAAAATATTGCCAAAGAAATTTGTCAATGAATCTGTACATGCATTACAGAAAAAGAAGGAATCGCTAATGTCAACATACTTACCGATCATTAGCAAAAAAAGTTAGAGATTCGTCCACTACTGGATGGATTTATATGAACCTACATAGTTTACTTTTAATGCGCTCGATAGGTTTATATCATCTAATACAATAAAAATCCTATACTTAGTTCAGAGGTAACTGTTCATGTTAACTGTTCAAATGTCATACATACATTAAACATTTGTTCCACCGTGTAGTAGGGCACTTCCATGACAATCGTCCAATATTTGACTCAAAAGTTGGAGATAAACATTTGAGTCAAACAGTCACCACATCGTATGGCGCCAGCTTAAGCTGCAAATGGCTGTTTTCAAAGGTAACATAATGGCTGTTTTGCTTGATTTTGGGGTTTCAGGGGGCGGACAAAGATAATATAATATACTTCGCACCCCCTTGAGCCAGTCGCCGCTGTAATCCTCGCTAGCGCGACAAAAAGATTTGCACGCTTATCCTCATAGTTATTATCTACCTTTAACGACTCGGGGAGAGGGGGGTTAACAACAACGATAACTTGCAATATTATTTATTACATTTACATATTTGTATATTTTTTATTAAGTTTTAAAAATAATAGACGATGATAATATAATTAATTATAGGTAGGTAAATATAAAAGAACAAGGATGATTATATTATTATTACTTGGACTTCGACTTACCATATGGGAAACGCTGGTTTAAATGGTTTCTGCTGACTAGAAAAATATGGTTCCTGTATGCTGAAAGGTTAAGCGTTTTGGATGCGTCTTGCTGATTTGAAAAAGAGGAAAAACTGTTTTAATCCATTGACTGCAGCTGACTCCAAAAATAAGTGGCTCTTATATGAGCCAACCGCAGTTGAGTTAATAATGTAAATATTAATTGGCTTGGATGCTGAATTGAAAACGTAATAACTATACTCATTTTAGACACAAATAATTGTAACCAACTAAATCCAATGTCACTTGATGTTTTCAGTTTTTTTTTGTGGGTTAGATGACCTGCTTAATGCGGTCCACTTTATCCACGTTTGGCAATGGGGGATCTTTAATGACATCTTTTCTCCAGCTAGAGGGCGCAGCGGCGACCGACCCCATGAGATGTGAATTGAGCGACACACCGCGTGTGACATCACTCGTTTGTGCGGCGCTTCGCTCATTTCGCACCTTCTTGGCTGGTCAGGTCGCCTTTGACAGTCGCCACTAGTGCCACCTACAAGGTCTGCACACACATCCCCATTTTGTCAATTTAAAGATACCTTATCGAGGAACTTTGGAATGTGGTTTTCTTAAATTTTGAAATCTGAATATAAGGCAATCCAGAGGACACTTTCGAAATGTTCACTCATAGACTGCTTTATATTCTATGCTTGAAAGCCATTATTTAATTATTTATTTTTCCTAATATCAGAATCCGCAGTGCGAGGATACATCATAGACGGTCTGCAAATATTTCCCAATCCGTCCGTTAGGGATTTTTTCTTTTCCTTTTTGCTCTTCTTTGTAGTTTTCGTGACGAGTGTGACGTCTTCGTTGTGCTTTTCTTCTGAATAATGTTTTTTTTCAGTGTTGTTGTTACATTTTTTGTGGGATGTGATGAGGTCGCCGTAACTCAAGCTTTTCGCCGCACTTTCCGAGCATTCAAAATCGAGCGACTGCTTCGTAATGTCCTGATAGCCCGCCAACTGCGATACGGATTTGGAAGCAAACTGCGAGAATATCCCGCTGTTGTAATCAACGGAGGATGCATCGCGGTATTCGAGATCGTGATAGCCTTGCGAGGCGGCGCTTTCAAAGTTTGAAAATACAGTTTTTTGAGCAAACGGTCTGTGCAGATTCTCATACTCTTCGCTCGGCGAGTAGAGATTGTTTACGAATTGAGTTGCCACTGCGATGGGGTTCGTCAGGATGGTAGAGAGCTGTTTCTGCGGAACGACTTCTGGGGAGCGGTACTGTTGATACTCTATGGATGCACTACCACCGCTGATGCTGTTCGGTCAGAATTTCAAATCCTAGAAAGAAAAAGAATCGATTGCGATATTATTATACATATGGGTATCTAGTTTTTGCAATGCGGTTGTGAGAGGGGGGCTAAGGCATCTCATTTGATGCAAATGCTATGCGGGTTTATGTTTGTTTGTTTCCTTTTAACCCTCGGTCAGTCGCGCATGTTTTGTTTATGCGGTTGGTCCATGACTCCAAAAATAAACAGCCTTAAAAACACCTTTTTACATAATTTTTCCTAATTATCTAAGCAATTAATTGTTAATTAACATAGCAATAAAACTACAAGCTACTTAAATATATTCCTTTATTACTGCTTTAAACTTACAATCTAAAAGTAGGAACACCAATTTCTCTGTTTGAGATGATGTCACAAAAAAAATGTTTTAATCTAACTAAATGAATGAACTATTCTTTCTAATAAATCTATATGCAAAACACTAGAACAACGAACACTGTTACATAAAATTTGGAATGCACCAACAAAAAAAAAAAAAAAAATTTACCAATTGAAGTAAGACAGATTTTCCTTTTGCACATTCAGTACATACCGATTTAGTATGTGTTGGGCACATGTTGCCTTTGCAAAAATGGCAGACAGATTTGAATTTTCGATCTGTTTGTCTTGGACAATGAATGCAACGCTTTCCCATAGGTATGAAATTATTTTCATTGGGTTGAACATCCTTAAGAGGAGGTATGAATCGTCTCATAGTCTGTTTCAATTCTCGAGGCAATGTCGAAATGGCGGCCCGTGATTGCAATTGTGGATGACACAATTCAAACGCCAGTGTTTTAAAAAAATACTTTCGCTTCATTTTGTTATCTGGACTTACGGTATATAATATTATGTGAGCTTTGACAGCTCCAAAGTCAAGGAATGTAAAAAACAACCTCAGTGGCCATTGGTAGCAAACACGAGCGACGGAGTAGGTGCCGATAAGTTTGTCCACGACGTCGACTTCCTCCTTTCGTTTTATTGTAAAACGTTATGATTTCTGGAAGCTTTTTCTCAGAATTGTCATCAACTTCGCCATCGTGGTGTATTGTTGAAAGTAGTAGTACAGTCTCATCTTCTTCGGGCAGTAGAAGAGCAAGGTCCCTGTCGGCTTATATCCGAACACTGTGGAGAGTTCTTCCAATCCTTTTCGCTTGAAGTCAATTGGGATATCTGGCTTATTTTTTCTCATTGTGCCTACTACTGTCAAGTTATAATTTGTTAGTAATTATTCAGCCAAGGGAACACTGGTAAACCAGTTGTCCATAGTCACATTTTGTCCAGTTCCTGCCTTCGGCTCTAGCATTCTCCCGACAAGTGCATTTATTGACGTATCTTGAAAATGTGGGCTTTAGGCTGCTTCCCGATGTATATTTCTAATGTTTTGGTATAGAAGGTTATGGCATCTACCAGAGAAAATAACTTGATCCCGTATTTTGCTGGTTTACTGGGTATGTATTAGCAAAATCTTAAACTCTACAACATTTCGTTTATAGTAACATATTCACTATTTTTGTAATATGTTTCACAATTTTTCACGAATGCTTCATACATCTGCCTAATTGCCGCCAGTTTGTCAATGGAGTTTCGTCCTGAATGAGTATGAATGTCTTCAAAACGAAGAACTCTTGAGTAAAAACCGAAATCGCTGCTTAGACATGACAGCATGACATTTTTCGATTCCAGTGCCATCAGCCATCCAAACGTCATCAATCGAAGTATGTGATGTTTTATGTATCCCAATTAGATACATAACACCAATCAATGCTTTCAGTTCAATCAAGTTCGTAAGTTCGTAGTCTCGTGCTGTCAAAATTTGTCTGTACGGATGCTATCTTTATATTAGTGCAATCCACAATATGCTGCAACATGTCTTAAGTCCAAAAACAGAAGCCAAGACTCCAAAGAACCACTGACCTCTGGTGTTGCAACCTGTGGGCCTGGTTGCTCCTTAACTATATTCTGTCTCCTTGAACACCTTGTCGGTAAGGTGTCTTCCTCCATTTGTAAATTGTTCTGTAGGTGCCATTTCTCTCCCTCTTTTTGACAATAAAGAAATTCTGTGATGATATATTTATCAAAGGCTCTTCATCATCATTACTATATGAACTTTCCAAATCCATGTGTTGTTCATTCGATTCCAAAACCGAATGCTGTTCGTTCAACGATTCCAGAACCTGATGATGCTCATTCTAAGATTCCAAATTCTCAGGCAGTTCGTCCGGAGATATCTCATGTTGTTCTGTAGGTTCATTTTCACATTTCTGCTCTGAGTCTGTGCTATGCTCTATTCTTTCATCCGGGTATATAACGCCTTCATCTTCTTCATCATTACTACCGTAAACATCGTTGTATTTCTCTTCTAACCAGCTCAATAAACGGGGTAGTTGTCTTTCGTCCATTCACTAGTTAATTATATCTAAAACAATAATTTAAATAAACATATGTTACAAAAAAATATTCAATTAATTTTTACTTACGCGGTAAGTCGCATGGGGTCTTTCAAAGCCCGCACGCGCAAAACACGTCTTCATCTCATTATGCTTGCACGCGAACTGAAGTTAACGGCGATACGCGGCAACTACAATCCAACTTCTGAGAGTACATAAAATATTGAATCGTTGGGATAGTTTTAACTGTTTGAATTTTACATATTTTTAGCATCTAGGCTTTCAAAGACCCCACGCAACTAACCGAGGGTTATACGAGTCTACCCTAGATAACGGCAGTTGGAACATCGCCGAATCGTCGGGTGCTAAAAAACTTCACGCGATAAATTCGTTTAACCTTATCTATTTACAAGTAACTTTATGTCTTGCTTCGTTATTACGGTAACATTGATATCACACTTCGTTTTTATTCTACTCTTGACATTAATTTTCATAAAAAAGGAAATTACATAAGCAGTTGACCTTATTATTTCACACAACGACGCTTTTCATAGCTTGTTCGAAACCCGGTGCAAACCTATTAACGTAACATAAAAATGGTGTTACCACGAAACAGCTGACAAGAGAGTGTAGATTTTTCCAGGTTGTAAGTGGAAAAGGGCGGAGGGGGTGGAAGGTGGAAGTTGTCGTGGCGTCGTCGGCTGCTGCGGCGCGCTGCATCCATCAGCGTGACGCGCGGTTTTAGCGGGTGCATCCGTCTCGCTCACACCATCATTTTTTCCCCAAGACGTCGAGCGCTGCTCGTAAATCTAGCGCTCTTATCGCCGCTATCATTTGTCGCACTTTGCAGCTGCAGGTGTCGCTCGAGCGCCACCGCGCGCTGCTGCGATGAAAGCACAGATTAATACGAGAGTTGTGTGCTTTTATAGTAGAAGCGACACGAACGAGAGGTGGCATAAATGCGCTTCACCCAGACACAAAATTTGTTTAATTGAATAAGCTACAAACTCTTCAGATGACTGCCTCTATCGACCTGCTGGATGATATTAGGTTATTCAAAACTCTGATTTAAAAAAAACTCAATATTGCACAACCCCTTCTACAGGTTAGATGGATATATTGCACTAGTATATTTACATTTAACTATTTTTTAAATTTAATTCAATTCCATTCTTTATTTCGGAAATCACATAGTATTACAATAAATAATTACATTACAAATACAGTTTTTTTAAATAATTAAACTGGTAAATTTTATACCCGCATATATTATTTGTGATCGTGATTTATACGGGATCGATCGTCGAAACATCGTATCGATATTCGATCGGTTCGGAAAATCGACTTCTTTATTAAATATTATAATTTAAGTAGATGTGCTGTTATTGTTGAAATTTTTTAATGTACACCAAAATATACAAATAGGTGAGCCTAGTAGCAATATCTGTGGCCAAACCGCCAGGGTTATTTTGACTATTTGGTAGATGCGGGTACAAACAACTACTTTACACAACTAAAATAACTAAAATTGTACTGGTACATAAGAGGCCTGTATTTAGGGTGTGTGTGTGTGTTCAGTGTGTGAATATGGCTTGTGAGTGTGGGAGTTAGTGTGAGGGTTGCCTATTTAGAACTTCCGACATACAGTACTGTGCAAATTAATTTCAACTTGTGTGATAATTTTCAATAATGGATTAATTGGCTATTCAAAATATATACATGTATTAAAATTGATATATTATTGATTATTTTACGAAGGATGATGTTCTCAATGAGCTTCAATGATTTGGTGGAGGTTTTGGGAATGCAATCTATGAGATTCTTGTAGTTTTAAGCGATTTATGAGTTGAAATCTTACCTGAATGGCTGTCTCACTCACTTTTATTCAGTCTATTGAATATTTCTAAATCTAAATCCCTAATTACTTTCATTTCAGCCTTTGAAAGCCTGTACTTACCAATATTCCATTAATTGTCAATGAGATTTAAGTCCGGCGAATTTCCATGCGATTCTAGTCAAAATAGCCATTTTTGGGAATTAATTCGTCGTTACCTTAGACTATAGCATGAAGCTAAATTTTGCTTAATTTTAGCTTGGCCATTTGGGCCAGATTTTTCATGTTTCAAAAACAATTTTAGAATACCTTTGTATGAGTCAGAAATATAAACATAACTATAACAAAAATGCCATTGGAACTTAAAAAACTGATCCAAATGGTATAGCGATCTTTTATCAAGAAAAAATATGATACCTAGTAGAATTAACTTCTTCTGAAACCTTTTTTGGGATCGCCGGTAAGAAAATTTCGTAATTAATACAGATAATTTATACTTACTTACTTGACATATCAGCCATTATCCTTCCACTGCCGGATATAGGACTTTCCCAAGGTTTGCCTCGCTGACCGGCCCTCCGTCTTCGTCGTCCAGTAGCTTCCCGCTATCTTTCCCAAGTCTTCAGTCCACCGGACTGGGGGGCGTCCTACACTGGGTTTCCCGGTGCGCGCTTTCCATTCGAGGGCCTTTCGTCCCTAGCAGCTTTCGGTTCTTCGGCATATATGACCGTCTCACTACCATTTCAACTTGATTATCTTCGGAGCTCATATCATGACTTTGGTTTGTCATCATCATCATCTATAAAGTAAATCATCACACAAAATCTCAAGATATAAAAGTTTTAAATCGTTATTGAGAAAAATATAACATTTTTCTGCGTGATTACCAGTAAGTAAATTGTTAACTCAAAACTAGTTTTTCTGCATTAAAAAAACACTCGTAAGATTCGCATAGTCCAGTATACGTATTTCCTAATCTGTGGCGAGGGGCGACACGCGCCACGCCTGCCGCGGAGCGGGAGAATGTCCGATCCGATCCGAACGTGACTTTGACGCAAATCGAACGATCGATACGGTCTCTGGTCCCATTTATTTCATACATTCCCATAAAACTCGATATAAACATACAGCGGAGAAAATGACTTCGAATATTATCATCGACTGAAAATGGATTTAAAGTGGTCTTCCGAGCATGATCGGAATCAACGCAAGGTCATTCGAGTGAAGAAAATGAAATTAATAGAAAGTAGATGGCGGAGAGCATACCAGCAGCGAGAATGTCATCGGGGATCGGACTTTGAAGCAGACCAGTAGAACTGGCAAGAGAAGAGAAACATCGGAGCAGAAAGAATCAAGCTTCCCCGAAAGGAAACATTCAACAGACAGAGCTGAAACCTTTAAGCGGAAAAACATTCAATTAGCATAAAAAATAAGGGGCCGATTTGTATGTGAAAATTGATGTCCTGAAAATGATAGCGGTCATAATTATGTCCGATGTACATTTAAATGCTAATCGACTCAACTATGACATTTAAAAAAAATTAAACATGATTAATTGAAAGTGTACGAAGTAAATTCTCCTTGTATACTTTAAGCGACATTTTAGTGGGCTTAGGCTGCATCGAGTATCGAAACACAGCAATTTACCTATTTTGCGTTAGAAATAGCAGCAATTGTGTGGAGATAAATATTTTATTCAAATGGGCAATAAAGTGCATGCATAGGACATTATATAAGGTGTGTGACACCCGACAAAATTAAAACATATTTTTATAATTTATATTATATTTTTTTCAAAATATTCTCCGTTATTCTCTATAAAGATTTCCATCCGATTAAATTAGCTCTAGAAACATTTATTCCAGTTTTCCTCCGACAATTCAGAAATGACTGATTCGTAGGCAGCCACAGTTTCATCGCCACTTGAAAAAAAAATTTTAATTTTATCCTTGGCAATTGGGAATAAAAAGAAGTCACAGGGAGCTATAAGACGGGGTTGTATGGTGGATGAGTCAGAGTTTCAATACTGATATTAGGTTGTGAAAACTTATTGCCGTGGTGCAGCATAATCTCCTAATTCCAATATTTGGTCGTCTCTCCTGCACATCTTTAAAACCTTTTGACTATTGTGTACCATTCTGAGGTTCATTGATCTAACATTTTCTAACATTGATGTCGCTAGATGCCCATGCTGTGAAAAAATCAGTCTTGTTGAGAAAATATAATGAAAATATAAACATATAGAAAAATATAATCTTATAATGTGGCTTTTGAGTATTACGTAAAAGTTAAAAAAAGGCAAAGATATCTATCTTCCAATAATTGCAATACATAGAAAAGTTCCCTTTTATTTCGTTCTAATGTTGATTTCTTGGTTTACTTTAAGGTATATATTTTTTTTAATGTAAACATTTATCAATAGATATATTTGTATTTTCGTGAATATTACATTTATGAGGCGACTTTTTTCAACGTTTTGAAGTAGTCCATTTGAAATGCAACATATTACTCTGTTTTTAAATAGTTTCCAAATATTTAATTAAAGGATATAAACTTAGGTGTCTGCTAAATATGTAAATGCCAATTTTGATTATACGTGGGCCATACTTAAAGTTTCTGAAACTGGCCACTTGCGTTAAAGATATTAAAATTTAATTCCAATTTTTGAACATGGAACTCTTGGGCTGTAGAATATATTTTATGTTTTATGTCTGTCACTTGTTTGTTCTTTGTGGCGCCATCTAGACAATTGTTTGTAGGTGTATACCTAACGATGGATTTAAGTCGAGAAAATTTTCGATGTATATTTACGATTTTAGCTGTGGTTCGATCTCTGTGGTTAAGTCAACAAGAAAGTTGCCAAAAGACTTCAATTAGCACCTTGTGACGAAGGCCCATCTCGTGACCCTGTGTTTTTATTTAGTTCAAACGTTGACGTATTCATCTCCAAGATGATTTACGTGAAGGCTGGCCGGCGACAGCGGTGACAGAAACTAACATTAATGCTGTACGACAACGAATTAAATCGAAAATAAATCCATGTCAGCAATTTCGTATAACATTGAACATTGGTATGAGCCAAGAGCAAAATATGTTGCACGTACACCTGAAAGATCGAAAGCAGTGTTCGAGATGGATAGCGCATGAGTTAACGGAAGTTCAAAAACGACAGCCTGTAGAGTGGGTGATAAAATGATAAAAAAATACGACGGAGGGTAATCATGAGCAGTATATCATTTCGTAAGAGGAGGCGAAATCTGGGTGTACTGCTATGACCCTGAAAGAAATAGTTATTCGACGGATTGGGTCTTTCCTTTGGAGGATTGGCCGACGGAACTCAAGAAAGGTCGAATCACTGGAAAAATAATAGCTGTTCTTTCTTTTAGCAAGACGGGACATTACACGACAATTTTACTTGAAAACTAAAGAACACGCAATTCAGATTGGTACATTAACATTTGCTTTCCTAGTGTTTTAGTAAAAGTTCGTGAAAAGCGTTCTAGCAACAGAGTAGACCTCCATCACGACAATGCATCCACCCACTCCGCTTAGATGACAACGGCGTTTTTGAAGACCCCACAAGTGGAACTGATAATACATCCCCATATAACTTTGATTGTCACCTGCTACGGGCGAACCCGGCCACCCCGGAGTGTTTCAACGAACTTTATCGCTATATCACCCCGGAGCGAAAAAAGGGACTTGGATGGACATATACAAATCCACATACCAAGCTCCACTACGGCCTGCGGAAAGCCAACTCCAAACCACGAGGGACTGGGAATTTTCACACCCAGTCGGCGCTCCTCGTGCCCTCGCTCCCAAATTTAGACGAATTTATCCATCTTGCCTGTTTGGTCCTGGCCCGAAGTCACATGCGCAACCTCTACCCGTCGTGATAACGCGGCATTCCGAAATATCGCGTACCCGTGGCGTCCTTTACTTAGTAATGCTCACCGAAGATCAGGTAGCCATCGGGTCGTTTCTTAGGGTAGGCGGCGACAGGTCGACACCTAGCCCCGTGTCTTAAAGAACATACGTTCTCAGACCCCTCCGGTAATCAGTCAGTGACAACACGGCCGGTATGCCCGCCCCGTGCGCCAGCTGTCCATTTCTGCCCAAGTTTCCGTCCCTGGATCTACCGCACAGATTGATTATATGCCAACTGCTACGGGCGAACCTGTCTACCCCGGAACGTTTCAGTAAACGTTATCGCTATATCACCCCGAGGCGAAACTCATAGAGTTGGGACGTAAACAATCTAGTTACCAAGCTTCACCGGCAAGGCACAGGGAATTGCCACCCTGCGGGCAGCCTCACCCCCTGACTCCCAGATTTAGTCGGATTCCTCCGACCACCCGTCTGGTTGCAGGTTCGAGGGCACTAGCGCGCCTCTATCTCAAGCAAGCGGCATTCCTTACTAGAATATCACGGATACGGGGCGTCCTTTACTCGGCATCTCATCCGAGATCGGGTGGCCCACGTATCGTTTCTAAGAAGCGTACACTTCTAAACTCTTCCGAGCATTAGTAAGTGACAGCACAGCTGATTTGCCAGCCCCGTGCGCCAGCTGTCCAGATCAGCTCGAGTTTCCGGATCCACCGCACAGCGGCTTCACTAGGTTGGTCCCTCTTCGAGCAGGCTCCTAGATAGAAGCTGCCCCGCGAGCTGGGCCGACTGTGACATGTAACGTCCATCATAGCCTAGACTACACGAAACCATTACGATCCATAGTAAGTATAGACAGTAGCTTCTCTTAGAACAAAATTGAAACCGAAACAAAGTAAAGGCTACCACAAATCGTCATATTGTCATCCACACACCGTGCGGATGACAATATGACGATTGACCATAGAGTGCACTG
The DNA here is from genome assembly GCA_027564375.1 of Micropterix facetella. Classification (NCBI taxonomy): domain Eukaryota; kingdom Metazoa; phylum Arthropoda; class Insecta; order Lepidoptera; family Micropterigidae; genus Micropterix; species Micropterix facetella. The sequence goes on along the minus strand of JAOPUG010000276.1, from coordinate 18,072,035 downwards.
TCGACAGGATCAATATCCATAAAAAATATCGTAAGTGTTAGACAACCTATTAATCCATATTACAATAATAATTTATCGTTCTCCATGAAAGCTATAATCCAGTTGTAGGTATATTTATGATTTATTTACGAAATCTAATTTTGTCGACGTCAAATCAATCAAAACAAGTCGTGTGGACTGATGCGTCAATTCAAACAAAAGTCGACATTGTAGAGCTCCACTCAACGCTACACTTTTCTTCTTCTCTCATTTAGTGTCGGCCAGTCGCTATTTCATTATTTATTATTAAAAACATTGTGAAATTTTAAGATATGAATATTATATATATTTTAATAATTGCATTGAAATCACATTGATACTATAATTATATTTGTAGCCGAGTATTATTCCACCATCACGCGAATCTACAGACAGATTTTTGGATATTTTAGTGGTCAAACAAGGAAAGACTAGTTTGGAAATTGCACATAGCCGATGAACGGGTCTGTTTTTTGCATTAAATTATTACACGTCTCATTTAAAGCGTATTCACACATGCCTGTTATAAATTTTGGCGGTAAAACGGAAATTTATATTTATATTCAGTAATGTCATACTATGGAAAAACGGAGATCCCTGAATCGGCATGAAGTCATTGTTGGGGCGCCTATATTTTTCATCGGGGGTAAGCGACTATGAAAGCGATTAAAAATTAAATAGAAGAGGAGATTTTCTACCTCGTATTAGGTAGGTACACGAAGAGCTGACCTATTTTTGAAGCGATATAAAGCGACATAAAGGAAGGTTCTCCAAGGCAGAGACTCTCGAACACCAACCGACGCAAAGTAGGATTCGATCTGGAGGCATCGCTGCCGATATAAGTCGTGTGAATTCGATTCCCCAGGAAATATCAAATTAGGTTAAGAGCAAATCTTCTTATGTCATAATGCCATCACAGTTCTGACCAAATAGTTTAATAAAAGAAGAGTGGTCGACCAAATTACATGTTCGCAAAAGGCCAAAGAAGAGGGTCACTAAGTGTTGCCCTCAAGCGCAGCACATATGACGGCGCTGCCGCCGATGTGGAACGACCGGCACGATAAGTAAGTGTATTATTGTCGGTCTGCGAAATCGTTGGATACAACTTATTCCCTTACTTACCCTTTTCATTGAATATGGGACATATTCTTTTGATGTACTTTAATGATTTCGGATATAAATTTGTTGTTGAAGCAAGGGAATGATAGAGCAGATTCCCTGGCAAGGGTAGGGCCCTTGAAACCCTTCTTGTGCCCACCGGAGTCCGGAAGGGACCATCGATTTGATGAGATTGTCAAAAGTGGCTGAAAAAATAATAGGAAATCTGCCGAAGGAATGCGTCCGGAATACTACAACCTAGCCCTCTCAAAACCACTACTCAATATTATCGGAAGTTCGACTAAAACTGGGGAAACCTCAAATAAGGACAGTACCCACCTTATATTATGTAAAGAGAAATATAAGATTGATCTAGGTACATTCAGCGCATATATACTACTCCGACTGTATGAGGAGAGTGGACTTCCCAGCGCGAATAAAGCACCCTCAAGATCACAGTGAGAATCTCACAACCCGGATTCATATCCGCGCTGGGCCCCAAGAGGACCATCACCTAGCTAGGCTATTAAATCTTATGGGTTCCCCCGTGATGTCATCAACAGTGGTCATACCACAAACACTCACATGCCATGGCCAGCAAAGGGTAGCTGAGAGCTCTATCATCTGGCCGCTTGTGGCGTTACCAACGCGTTGTTTTATTTCTAACATATCCTTGCTTATTTATTACAAAACTAAGTGAATATGTAATACATGTGTAAATATAATATAATTGGTTAGGTCCACTAGACGGAAAGAACAAGATATGACACCGAGTTTCGGTCGCACGAAAAGTGACGAGGTCTCCTATACGGTTCGAATATCTAATTAAGCTTGAATGTATGCCTGGACTGAGAAGACAGTCTAGGCCAGAGCGCCAGAACAGTTTCCAGAACCTGCTCTCCTATTATAACAGGTCAAATGCCGTAAAGACACCGCCACCACGATAGTACAGGACTATCACGATAGGAGAAGAAGACTAAATTAGGAACGGCTCAAGATTCTAAACTAAGTTGGGGAAAGGAGGATGTGACCTCGGTTTGGTAGATATTAGGACTTAGGAAAAGTGAGGCTCGAGACACGCCGCTCCTAGATTGATGAATAATAAGTAGGTCACTATATAAGTTTTGAGACAAGCGAAAAGTAAATAATATATTTTTATAATTTATATTATTTCTTCAAGGCTAGTTCTGCCACTTTTAAATTCGTTAAGCCATCTAAAAAAATTACTCGAGGAGGAACGGATTTGCCTAAAGATGATTTTAAACGTTCAAAGCTTTTAACACTAGAGATAAACGAAATTTAAAGTCATAGTAGATGTCATAGCACGCAAATGTTCTCGCTTGAGTTCCATCGAAGCAGACAAAAGGGCGGAAGTGAGGATAGAGTAAATACCAAAAAAATGTATTGCTTTTTGCCCCTCCGTAGTATTACGTAGGATGGGCCATAATATAGTCTGATGCATGTTGTGCGTTTGTTTGTTTGTTTTTTCATATGTTAGAAGATTTCCTCTGGGTCCGATCTTAACAAAATTTGATATGCAGCCTTCTTGTGTGACCCTAAGCATAGTTTGGATGTCCTAAGCACCGCCAGGTGACAGGAAATTCGATTTGAGTACCGCAGGTGCTGCTGCAGATGCATCCTGGTTTACTTCGCCTGGAGGGGGATCTGACTAATAGGTAGAGCAAACAGAGTATATATGTATTTTTTGAATCTTGGTGATGATATAAACTTCTTAGGATAGGTTTTAAGCCCATTTGGATAAGTCACGGTTTACCAATCACGGGAAGTGGCCGATGTATATCGCTACCTTTTCTGTTATTAATTGCTGTAAATGGCCTTTCACGTTCGATATTTAAACAAATTTCCTTTTTAAAAACATAAGATATCGATGCTTTCCATTTTTAAATTTCGAGCATCTCAAAATTTATATCACGCAATCTCGCAAAAGCCTGCTATTCTTATTTTAAATTACCTACTGATTAAGTATTATTTTTTCAGGAATCAAAACTATGAAGCAG
>JAOPUG010000276.1:18058423-18068801 GCA_027564375.1 Micropterix facetella | reverse complement strand
CACCGGGTTGGTCCCTCTTCGAGGAGGCTCCTGAATAGGAGCTGCTCCGCAAGCCGGGCCGACCAAAACATAACGGCTATTATAGCCCAGGCTCCACGGAGCCATTGTGGCCCATCGCGCCTTAAGCAGCATTATGCAACTAGGGGGTTCCCTGACTATTCGTCAGTTAAGCAAGGCCGGTAAACCGACCAATATGTATTAACTGTCCAGGGCCGCCCGAGGTTCGACCGCAAAGCGGGTTTCACCAGATTAGTCCCTTTTCGGCGAGGCTGCTGGATGGGAGTTGAGCTCTGAGATGGTCATATGGTCCAAGCTGTACATACCCCACATGTTTCCAAAAAAATCGGACAAACTTTGAGGTATACGGTACATAAGCCGGGACGCGGCGGTGATAGCGTTCCAAGAAACCATTGAGGAGACCTCTGAATTAGACTGGGCCAACTGCTTTTCCCAATGGTTTCAAAGAATGAAAAAGTGTATAAATTGTTAAGGACGAAACGTTGAAAAACAGCAAATACTATATAAACAGTATAACCCTTTTACTTTATTAGAATCCAGAAACTTTCAGTATGGCCTAATTATTTCGCCAGATTTCTTTCGGAACAAATATTTAGATCTGACGGTCTAGCGAAATATAGTCGAAGGTCAATTCGACAAGACCAGTTTAATAAATTACTCACTTCTAATGGTTGCAAACATCAGCCGTTTTAAAAAGTACAACAAAGAAGATATGTGGTTTTTTGTCCTGCAATCCAAGAAATATAAAAGAATCGAAGTATCAGCCATATAAATATAGAGTTGTTTACTAGATAATCTAATAGACTACGCATTCAGTCGCAGGCGATGAATCGTAACACGTGGATAATACTACTACGTACTTTACCTGTTATTTATCATTAATTGCTGCAAAATGAATATATAATACATAATTTAATATTCCATTTGATATAATCGAGACAGATAAGAATTACTCATGGGCATGACACTCAGATATACTCGACGGCAGCGTTTCCCAAACTGTTTTTGCCCTGGACCTGTTATTTTTATGCTTCCATTTTCTGACCTAGGGCCTAATCTGTCGTAGGTAATACTAATCACCACAAAAATACACACAATTTTTTTATTGACCGCTTAGGTCAAACTGAGCAAGCGAATGACGGAGAGGAACGGTGCGGGCGGGGCGCGAACCGAGAAAATAAAAACCGCGGGACGATTCGTCATTGTCTTAATGGATACCTGCCGCAGAGCGCTCAGTCCTGCGAAGCCACACCCAGAAAGCCGGGTTAATGGGCCCGGATTACGTGAAGTTCCGCTAAACGACAACGTTGGATTCAAGACCATGCTACGGGTGAACTCTCCACCTCGAGGCGTTTCAACGAACTTTATCGTTATGTCGCCCCGTGATGAAACGTACAGAATTTCGACATTACCTATCCACAAATCTAACCATCCATTACGGCGTCAGTGACCAACCATTACGGCGAGGCCTCAGCGGATACACCTAGAAGGCATCCTCGCCTCTAACTACCAAATTTAGACAGATTTCTCCATCTACCCGTTTGGTCCCAGGCTCGAAGTCGACCTCTACATCCAGCGAGCGGCATTCCTTACTGGTATATCGAGGATACGGGGCGTCCTTCACTCGGCATAAGCATACGCTTCTAAACTCCTCCAGGTATTAGTCAGTAACAGCACGGCCGGTTTGCCCGCCCCGTGCGCCAGTTGTCCAGATCAGCCCGAGTTTCCGTCCCCAGATCCTACCTATCGCAATAACTTGGCATTCCATCACTCGAAAGTCCTTCACTCGGTGATGATCACCGGAGATCGGGTGGCCAACTGGTCGTTTCTAAATATAGGCGACGACAAGTCGACACGCGGGGGTAGCGTCTAAGGTCACATTACGCTTCCAGACGCCCCTGACTATTCGTCAGTTGTGGAAGACCGGTAAACCGGCCAATACGTCAACCATCCAAGGCCGCCCGAGCTGGTCCCCCAGATCCGACCGCATAGCGGGTTCACCGGGTTAGTTATGGCGAAAATATAAAGTGAAACTAGCAGGAGGAAAACCAAATATGTTATAAACTTTCAGCCAATATCTAAAAACAAGTATGATATCCTGCGACTTAAAGCGTACGCCTGATCGTCGATATCAGGCGCTCATACGTCGAGAAACGTCGGCGCATCCATCTATATATATCCATCTCGGCCGACACTGCTAGTCGCGTCTCGCTCGCGCGCAGGCGGGGTGCGCGTCGTCCCTATGCTATATAATGAGTCTCTTTAACGAATATGATCTCCCGATACTTAAAAGCGCGCGCGTTATGACACCTCTCAATTAATTGTATTTTATTTATTAACATAAAAAATCAACCGCAGGTCGCATAGTCTCCAAAATAACCTGGGCTCTGGGCATTAGCCATAACTATCGATTGCTAAAAGATTTTTTTCAATCGAAAGTAGTTTACTCGAGTTATCGTGCCTAGTAACAAAAAAACGCAGGATTTCAAGACTTCGTCACTTGGGTGGCCGAAGTAATAACATAGAAAAAAATATTGTCGAGAAGTCGAGGCGTGACATTGGATGTCTATATTTTAAATGATGACGTGGGCTGCTGATCGCTAAGTGCGAGTATGATGACAAATTGTCGTCGGTTATTCAACTTCGGTATTAGATTTCATTGTCTTCATTTGCGAACATGCAGATTAGCACAAATAAGTAAATCCAAAAAACGCAGGTATCTGAAGAGCTACTTGCTTCAAATGTGGATTCTTTACTTAAGAGAGAAATGACCAGGAGTGATTACTGCCCGAAGCTCGTGATTTAATAGATTTAGTTATTATTAACTTCACAGCTTCACACTCGATTATAGTAGCAGCGATACTAAAGCGTTTCGAAATCTCCGAGGATATATCATCTACATTCGAGCAATGGAAAGGGTAATAGTATTTATTAATGAGTTATTTAGTTTACGTTGAGTTAGGTGATTTAAGGAAATCGCCTTTCAAATTGACGGAGGATCCAAAATACGCCGATTATAGAGCGCCACAGTCGAACTAGACCTGCGTGCTCGCCTCGCTTCAGCGATAGTTTTACTCGTTTCAAACGGTGGCAACTAACTTACATGGTCTTAGCCGCATGAACGTGAGAGGTGTCCGAAGCTCAGGTTTATTGTATGTCACCTGCTATGGGCGAACCCATCCACTCCGGAGCGTTTCAACGACGTTTATCGCTATATCATCACCCCGAGGCGAAACGCAGAGTCTTAAGGACGAAGTCAAATCTACGTACCGAGCTCCACCACTGCCCGTTAGAGTCCAACACTGCGGCGAGGCACAGGAAAGTACCACCCTGCGGGCAGCCGTACCCCCTGACTCCCAGATTTAGTCGGATTCCTCCGACCACCCGTCTGGTTGCAGGTTCGAGGTCGCTTGCGCGGTCCCCTATCTCAGCAAGCGGCATTCCTGACTGGAATATAGCGGATACAGGACGTCCATTACTCGAAAACTCTCACCCGAGATCGGGTGGCCGACAATATCGTTTCTATGGATAAGCAGCTATAGGTACCTACTTACCCCCGCTTTCTTAAGAAGCTTACACTTCTAAACTCTTCCAAGTTTTAGTCAGTGACAGCATGGCGGGTTTGCCCGCCCCGTGCGCCAACTGTCCAGATCAGCCAGACTTTCCGTCCCCAGATTCACCGCACAGCGGGTTCACCGGGTTGGTCCCTCTTAGGGGAGGCTCCTGGATAGGAGCTGCTCCGCGAGATGGGCTGGCTAAGAATACAACGGCCATCATAGCCCAGACTCTACGGAACCGTTAAGAACCTACATCCACATACAGTCCGGATCTTGCGTCCGCGATTTCGTTTTGCTTCTAAGGATAGAGGATAAACTTAAGAAGCAACGGTGATAGCGTTCCGAGTACCCATTGAGAAGACCTTTGAAGGAGACTGGGACAACTGCTTTTCTCAATGATTTCAAAGAATGGAAAAGTGTACAAATGGTCATTGAGAATACTTTGAAAACAGTAAATTCAATATAACATTTTTACAATATAACATATTTTACTTTATCAGAATTTAGAAACTTTCAGTATATTCAGTGATAGTACTTTTCATACTTTCAGTATAGCTAGTACTTTCAATAAGTACTAGCTATAAGTCGACATACTGCTAATTCTTATTTTGTTTTCTGCCAATCCTCTTTGTGTGGTTATCACGGTTATATCTGTTACATTTCTTACTGTAGAGAATCATGTTTTGTTGGAGTTCCAGCAACCATTATGCTAGATAATCTGCAATATTTAGATATTACCTATTCAATATATTTTTTATGAAGTTGATGATAACCTGATTATAGCCTTATTTTTCATGGTTACCTTACGAGTAGAGAGGTACAATCAGGTAGGATTCTGGCCAAAAACCAGGTCAAAATATTTGGAATATGAAATTCGCATTCCATACTCGCATTAATTTCAATACAGGATATATTAATATTTGGGGTAGAATACTAGATGACTTAAATAGAAGGTTTACATTTAATTAATTCAGTGTCGCATACGCGACGTTTATTGCAGTGCCTGTTCTAGCAGAGCCTAAGGCTCGTCTTTCAGATACTCTGTAAGTATAAAAAGTTACATTTAGCAAATTACACCTATGTACCACATGCTATTAGAGATATTGAATAATGTATTCTTATAATAATTATATCTATAAATATTATATATAAAATGAAAGTTTCTTTGTTTTTCTCTTACGATTTCCTAAACTACCAGTCCGATTTCAAAATTATTTTTTGCATTTTATAGCTAATTTATAAAGGAAGGTTTCTCACTAGAACTTAGATTTTCCACGGGATTTTTTCACGAGAAGTTTATTTGTCCCTTATGCGTTCCTAAACTACTAGTCTGATTTGAAAAATTATTTGTTTTAGATAGCCCGTTTACTGAGAAATATTTTCCATTGAAATTTACGTGTCCCACGGGAATATTCCTTGGGAAGGAAAATTGACGCAGGTGAAACCGTTGGGCGTCCGCTAGGTGTCGACTACTGAATTCCAATGACCTTGACCACTTCAGTTGCATCGTCGCACAACTCCAGTATCTAAATAGGGCGACTTGTCGTCTTAAAAAAGGTGGGACACACCACATTACTCAATACCTAACGCACTACAAAGGTAAGCATTTTAACTCAATAACTAATGCCCTCAAAGGAACGCCGCTCGGAAGCGATCATAAAGAAGTACTAAATACCTAACGCACCACAAAGAACGCCATTTGGGAAACAATCATAAATAAATACTCGATACATAACGGTGCCACTGCAATGCATGTCAGTCAGGTACTTTCTAGCTCTATATAAATATTTCTTGAGTAACCATTTTAATAAACTAACTTCTTTAAAGTGTTTTATATTGTGAAGTAATGCATGGACAATCCGGGGAATCATAATTTTAAGCTCTTTCTGTCTCTCTCTCTCCATATACATTTTACAAGGAATTCCGACTCCACTTGTCTTGTCGCATATGAATGTGTGAACGACTCCTTGAACTCTCAGCACTCGAAGTGCTGCAATATCATGTTACTAGTTACGGTCCTGTAGAATGAAATAATTCATGTAGGTATTTCAAAATAAAACATTCCATTAGCAACTCCAGTTCCCTTAGTACAGATTTTAAACTCTACGATATATTGCTCATTTTATCCCAGTTGTCATTACATACGTTTCATACAAATCTATTGAGTGTCTTACACTGATTATAGCAATTTATTCTTCGGGTCGTCTCACCGCCCCATGGCGCAATCTCCTGAAGTCATTACGCAGCGTCGTTACCAGATTGTTAATTAGCATACTGAATATGATTATGAGCATGTACACCCGCAATTTGAAAGGCAATTCGCAAGAGGATCTCGAAGAGGAAATACAGTACGAATACGTGGAATGGAATGCCACGTCGAAAGCAGAATATCTACTGCGAGGAGAGGTAACCACAACACGACAATGCACTAAGAGACAACATCAGCAATTAACCCGTGTGCGCCTAGTCTGGCAAATTTCAGTGGAATTACCGTATCGCATATGTACGAGTAGGATATTACAATATATTACGTATTGATCAGTGCATATTATTATATGAGAACGTGCCTGTAGCATATCGGACCCACACTTCAAAGGTGTCCAACTTGAAATACATCAATATTCAGGGAGAGCCATTTTAGGTTAGGCAAAAATTGAAGTCACTGTTCTGATATCATATATAACGTTAAGGGTTTTCTGTAAATGATGAGCTATGTATATTACTTTTCTCTCAAAAATCCCATAAAAAGTTTTCAAAGGCTACCCAAAAAGTATCACTTTAAACATAAGTATGTGTTACTTTCGATTTAAAGATCATGTTATCAACATTTTCAATTTAGTCACTTTATACTATTACAAACGCCAATAGTCAAAAGTGATACAATAATAAACATTTCACTTTTTTAGAGTTAATATATAAAATAATTCTTGTTCTTACTGAAAACATCACAAAATTGACAATATGCCGCCGGAAAAGAAATGCTATAGTTATAAAAAGTGGAATACCTAGAAATTTAACTTATTGACGCACAAACCGTCGTAGAGTCGGACGTATTACATCAAGAGTTGGCGGAAAATATGTTCATTGTTGGTCTACCTTGTAACTGATTAATTAAATTAATTATAGAATAAAACGTCATCTTAAATTAAATTCGAAGCTGTGTCTGAATAGAGAAAGATTTTATGAAACAGAAAACAATTTTATGCAGTGGACTCCAGTAAATTGTGATGAATTCTCAAACTACTTTATCATTCTCGAAAAGGTACCTTTTAAACATAAAAATGTCTGTACATCTGGCTCCCGCAATTAAAAATATAATTACAAATAAACACTGGCATGGGAAAACGCCCAAAGGATTATCAAATTTCGGTCAATATCTAATATCGCTCTGTTTCCGTCGCGTCGGTAGGTATCAGGCGCTAATGCGATGACGTAAGAAGCGTGGGGCTCGCGTCATAACCGCGGGCCGCAGCCATCTCGGCCGATGCACCTAGCTGCGTTTCGCTCGGCAGTAAGATTTTAAAACAGAAGCTTGGCAAGGGGAAACCCAAGAGTTTGTCAAACATCGTCCCATATGATTATTTTCTTGTATGTATGAATAATGGATGTTCAGGGTAGTCTAAAACAACTACCTGAACTGAGCACGTAAACCATAAGGGATCCATTGAGCTACTCCTGTAATGGACCCCTCAATGGAGAGAAGTTACTGTATGAAAAGGGTTCAGTGTTACGTCAGAGATAAATCTCATGACATCTCAAATATTACTCCGCTTTAATTGCACTAAGAGAACATTCTCTCCAAAAACTTTATTTGGTTAATAGTAACCCGTTCGATGTTACAATAAACACGATAAAAGAAAAATATAAGAAATTCAAATAATTTTTAGTCCATAAAACCGTCGTTTTCTATAATTTTACACTTTTGAATTTACCATTAGACAAAGGATTAACTCTTTATTTAGCAAATATATTGTGCTTTATTTTGGAAAGGCAAATCGTGATATAACTGAATATTTCATTATTTACATGTAATAAAGTGTATATATAATTAAACTTTTCTTTGCGCCTGATTCGCCCGTTCTACGATTATATCTTAAATAATTTTATCGAAACTGTTCACAATCTGTGTAATAGATAGCGTTATTCGATATGCGCGATATTTTTTTTGTAATTTTGAATTTTTGCGCCCGCTCTAGCGCCATGTAGATGCACCTTTTGTCAAGTGGATTTTTTGAGCGCCTGATAGCGCGCGGTCGTTGAATGCACAATCCATCCGCATAGAGCTCCACATATAAAATTCTAACCTAAAGAGACCTCACCTCCTACCGACGTATAGTCGCCTAATACATATGTTGTGATTTTTTTACGTTTTGAAGCCATAACTATCGATTGGCGAAAGATTTTTTTGAAATCGGATGTAGTTTACTCGAGTTATCGTGCATTGTAACCAAAGACTTGGCCCCTTCGGGTGGGCCGAAGTAAAACTTATACAATTCTACATTATGGTCGGACTGAAAAAAGTATGAGTTGCGATTTTGTAGGGAAGTTAAAGAGGATAATTTCCGTCGTCGTCGGCAAATAAGCGAGGCGTTACTGATTTTAAACCTTGGGCAAAATCTAATAGAAAGAATTAAGCGTTTCGGTAAGCTAAATTTATTGTTGGTTTCTTGCTCCCGGATTTCATTGCCTAGTGCTGAAGAGAATGATCCTCGTTTTCTTGTTGGGAAGGGAAGTGAAGGTTACCCGATGGATCTCCCCACTGTTTCTTAGGTTTCTCATTTTCCTTTTGCTGGTTGGTTGCAGTCTTGACCGGGTTTCTGTTCGTGATTTTGCAGGGGCTTAGTTGCGATAATGGTCTTAGCCGAAGATCTACGGGGTTCGTGACAGTCATCGCCTTTCGCAGACGGATAAAATTATCGAGTATTGACTGCCGCCGGCTGTGGGTCGTCTCATCCACGAAGATTCGCGCCTCCGCTCCATCTCCTGTCGCCGCCGGAAACTCCGCCGCCGCGCCCACTCTTAGTGCACCACGCTGCTTATTCAGTGCAGATCGCTGCAGAGCCGTCGAGCTGTAATACCCAGCTGGTCCGCCATTCCCTCAACCTTTTCCCCGGGTGTGGGGCAGCTTAAATAATAATAATTAAATTATTTTATAAATTTGCAATTAAACCGAAACAATATTAATATTAAATTTAAATTTATCAAGCCTATTATGAAGGCATGCGCTTCGAGATTCATTGAATTCTGTTGTTTTCTACACACTAACGTCCCTGTGATATTACTTCTATCCTTTGTTATCCATCTCATCTGTGGTAGGTATTTAAGTATATGGACTCATCTCCTTGTTGTGTTCTATTTTTATCGCAAGTCTGCCATTTCATTTCAATCATATTTTATCCTACATTTTACTGCTTTGTCTAAAGATTTTATTTAATCAATAAACCAATTGTACTATTAAAATATACGTAGAAACTCAGCTTTTATTTCGTCGGCAGATATCACAAATATAACGTGACAAGTTTTTGTTTAAGAATTTAATAATAATTAACACGCTGTACCTACATCGCAACGTGTTGCTGTGGCCGAGCAAAATATTTTTTGATTGAGGTCAAGGTTACCGAGGAAAAGCGGGTTTTGTCTTCAACTTTCAGGTATTCAATTTTTTTTTCTCAGTAACAAAGGCCCAAATCAAAAAAGTTTCAGATAAGTTTCAACTCGGTTTCCATTTTGAATAATCTCCTGTACAAAAAGTCTCCAAATATTCAAAACTTGAAACGATTGTCGGAGTAAAATATCATGCATTTTAAAACAGTTTTTTATTTTAAAGATTTTGTATACAGAATATTGTTCAACATAAAAAATTGAGTTAAAAGTTATCTATGACTTTTTTGATTGAGGCCAAGGTTACGGAGGAAAAGCGGTTTTTGTCTTCAACTTTCATATATTAATCAGATCACGCCAGTTTTCTATAGGACCAAATTTGAAGTATAAAAAAATCAAAACATAAAAAGAAGCGTTGCAATTAGTTCACAAAGTAAAATGGTACGCGTGAACATAAAAATATAATATGGGTTGAATAGATAACCTACTCTTAAAATATTGCTATGCCCTTGAGAAAATCTAACAAAAAAAATGTCTTTCAATTTACCGGTCTCAAAATCGAAACACATTTTTAAAAATTATGAGTTACCGCGTTCTGTCGTGTCGCGGACGAGCGAATTTGCAGTAGTATGTGTTTCGAACGCTTACAAGCAAGGAGCTGTACATAACTAAATACCTAAACGACGTTCGCGCCATATGCTCAGCTCCGATGCCTATTCTATTACGTTCAACAGATGGCGCTCCCATTACCGTAAAATATTTACTAAGTATAGTGTGACATACTGTACGACAGTGGTTGCCAACTTAATTCGGTCCAAGATCTACTTTTAATTTTACTGACTCCGAGCGATCGACCAATTGCATACAAAAAAAATATTGTTTTATCATGAGACTTTAACTAGGTATGTGGATAAAACCAACTGGTTATTTTTATGTTTTATTAAATTAGAAGAGCAGAAATAGAATTGTTTATATTAGTGTGAATATTGCGCCTGCATGTGTTCCGCTAAGTTAGCCAAGTCAGGTGTATAGTTGGAAAGTGCCAGTCTTAAAGAATCCAATGTGTGAACGTCTGTTAAGCGCGAACGGTGCTTACTTTTCGTTTGTTATAAGTACGAAAAAGCGATTCGCATACATATGTTGAACCAAAACACAAATGCAATTGTTCAACATATTTTTTTAAAATTTGGATGGAATTGGAA
>JAOPUG010000276.1:17972330-17982430 GCA_027564375.1 Micropterix facetella | reverse complement strand
TTTTTGTAAGTATTTTTTTTAGATATTGTACTAAATTTATGTGTAAGTATTAAATCCTCTGGAAACTCTAGCCGGGGAATAGGTATATCCCCCAGTTGGGCAGCGCTGAATAAAAATAGCTAAAAATTGTACACTCAATTAATATTTTACTGTTGGCTGTCGCTTATGTAATGCAGTAAAGAAAATAGTTTTCGATAGTGATGATTAAATTAAATGTCCATCACATTCATTAAAAAATCTGCATATAGAATAGAAGCACTGACTTAACAGGTACTTAAATTGTCAATTTTTCATTGAATATATGGATTGATTTCGACTCCCTGATTGATATCAGACTGAGTGCAGATACACTCAGTCTATCAATAAAAAGATAGAAAGCTTTATGACAATACTGACTGTTGCGACTTTACTAATGCGCACCAGGTAGAACTTCAGCATGGAGCCTGCATTCCCGCATATAGCCCTAAAGTCAAAACAAAAAATATTTTATTGTCTAGATATTAAAGGCGGCCAAGGTGATATAAAAGTATATAAATTATCATACAATTGCTCAGTTTATACAAAATATAAATATCAAAGAATTGCAAATCTTCATTTTGCAGTTAATTTGTTTAAAAATGTTTCATAACAAAAACCAACTTCGAATCGTCGAAAACATCGGCGCCAGAATGAAAGTCGTACTTCATAGGTTTTATTTATTATAATATGGAAATTTAGAATTACTATTAAGTTCTCTTTTTGTTTATCATATCTCTTTTAATAGTCTACAACTTTCAGTATTAAATGAAGCGTTTATCGGCTAGCAGGCGACTGAAATATATAAAGTGTATTGCCAGGCAGGGCGTTTATCACATACCATTGCTTTTAATATTCTCAGTATATTCGGGATGCCTCAGATACAAATAAAGTTACGAATGCTGGTAGTTACAAATACTAATACAGTTCAATAGCATTTGATATCTGCTTATATCGAAATTCTATTAATAAAGGAATAAGTAAAAATATCCCCCACGGAACATCAGACTTCTGTGCAAAGGAATCTATTATTCTTGCAACTTAAATGGGGAACCTTAACTACCCTTTCATTATTCTTTAATCAATTTTATTTATCACATTCATTTAATGCTATTTGATATATTTTTATAAGCTTTCGTTAATGGTTTTTTTTTCAGTTGGTTATATCATTTTTAATTGCTGTTGGGAAATATTTTTCTTCTATTTCCCATGGTTCAATTCTTTATTGGTTTAGATTAAAAAATAAATTAATATTCTAATTTTTGGAAAATTGTTCGATTATGAAAATGTCATATAGCATGACGACGGCTAGAGCCAGCATATTCTTGAATGATTATCATTGATTTTTTAGGAGCAACTAACCACTACTTCTTTTTCAAGTATCCCTCATCCATTACCAGTTTCTGAAACCACTGCAGGCATATAGGATAGTTATATCTGGTTAATATCTAGGGACTTGGTAGGCCACTACAGCCTAGGATGTTGATAGATCGACGGTCGCCGATTAAAGTCTTAGTAGTTTATTGAAAGTGGATATGGTGATCACACTTTATCCAGTATCTCAAACTATCAGGCGTACCTATATGTATAGATTTAGTTTAGGTGACAGGCCAAAGTACTTCCAAACAATCCCGAGAGAGATTGGTTTGGTTATAGCATCTACAAGCAACCTTCCAAGAAATAAACGAACACTGTGAAGTAGTTTATTTTATGGTGATTATCATAATATATGCGATGGTTTAATTAAAACTGCTGAATAGAGAATATAACTGATAACATTACCTAAGTACACTTTCAGGAAAGGTTACACACACCTCTTTAGGATAAAGACCTTTTTAATACAGAGTGTCAAAATATAGTGATTTGTAAATTGTCGCTATCGCAAAAATGGTCGCTGTGAGTTGAGCCCCCCTCCGCCCGTCTCCACCCTCTCGGGGCAGATGCCCAATGTTTGACGGATGTCGGCTCATGTGAAATGGATTTTTATGCGCCCGATTCGGATAAAACTAAAACCATCCCCGTCGGATTTTTCTTTCGGATTTATTTGATGAATCGTCATGGAAACGTTAGACGTATTCAGGTCAAAAAAATTGATGGGGTTTTGAATCCGTGGCTTCTGTAACGTCGTGTTAAACATCAAAATATTGAATGATTGGATTTCCAGCTACAATTTTAAATTATAATTTCTTGGCTTTAAGTCATTTCAATATGCTTACACTCCCTGACTGAGCCTTTAGAACTTACGACGATCTACACTAAATTCGGAAGAATTTGAATATTCTCATGCTCCAGCATATTTGTAGGTTGTATAGATCGTATGCTAGCATAGGACAACGTGACCAGTATTGCGCAACCCGAACCGCCCAGGGCTATATGAAGGAGGCATCCCAATATGTATTGGGCTCGGCTGGCCATCGCTATTTCAGACAGATTACCGGCGGCGATATTGAAAGCAGTCCCTTTGTGTACGCCAGGGAGCTAGCAAGCGCCCTATCCGATGCCCGCCGCTTCGCAGATACAACCGATGACATCGATTCGAATCGCATACAAATCTTTTTGCATTGTGACATGGGTCATACTTCCAATACTTCAGATTTTTAAAAGCGAGGTCAAAGCAAATCCAGAAACGAAAACGATTTGTTAAACAGTTTTGTGAATTTAATCCACGATTTAAAAAAACATATGTTAATTCCACTATTAAAGTTACAAGTGATCTTATCACCAACTCTTAATAATAAAATAGAATAGATAACTACGGAAAGTAATTACAGTGATTAGCTTAATTTCACCGAGATTATTCTATCTTGCTAGGCATTCATCTGTAATGAGGTGGAGCAAACAACGATTAATGTCTAAAATAAATTTGTCATTGTAGTCGGTTGTTAATTTAACTAAATTAATACCTTTACTTAAATACTCACTGGTTCCGAAATAACAATTGTCAGTGTATCGATAAAATCTTTGTAGATAATGCAGACCACTTAAGGTGTTTAAACTGATATCAGCAAAAACGCAAAGTTTGCGCGCAATTTCATGAAGGAAAATCATATAATACTATATAAACTCGCCGATCTCGTTGACTGTATCGACTACGAGTTCCATTCGGGCCGAGTTTGGGCGGGCGGTCACGTGTCCATAGTCCGTAGTTCGTACGCCAGTGGAGTATGGAGTGTGGTGTATCCCCCCGTCAAGTTACGAACCGCGCAATCGCATTGTTTTAGAAAAACAAGATTAGTCCTGTTACTGTGTCAGCAAACTATGCCAATTCGTATTTGTCATGAATATAATCTCCAACGCTGATGACGCTGCGTTGATGTTTCAGGCATCCATCTGGACAGAAATTGTATATGGTAAGTGAAAAAAAAGTTTTTTTTTTAAATCAATATTTTATGGAAGAAAATGTCGACAAATTACATGAACAATACACTGCTAATGGGAAATCCACTGGCATGTACATACTCCCTATAATTTGGCACCTATGAAGAGAACGCAAAATATTATTATATTCTCTGCAATTTCTCGGTGATGTGCTTTCAGCATTGGACGAAGTGGCAAAACGAAAGAGTATGAAATTATATCTATACATATATAACAATTAATGTTTCTTTGTTTGTTTGTCGCTTACGATTTTCTAAACTACCAGTCTGATTTAAAAATTCTTTTCGTATTAGATAGCCCATTTATTGAACACGAGAATTTTCCAAGGAAAGTTAGTTTGTCCATTATGCATTCATAAACTACCTGTCCGATTTGAAAAATTATTTATTGAGGTTTATTGATAGCCCGTTTATTGAGGAAGGTTTCCTACGGGAATTTGGATTTCCCACGGGAACTTTCCACGGGAAGTTTTGAATTAGTATTCGACTCGATCGTTAGTTGGTACTAATAAATCTCTATAACTTATATATGAGAACCAGATACCAAATTGCAGGCCAGATATGGTATATATTATATGCAAAGTCCTTCAGTTGTATAATGATATTCAGTTTTCATTCCATCATACTTGCCTATCAATTTTAAACGAGTGTAATTCATTCCCTGTTCGAGAGTTTTAACACGCCATCATATGGTACAGGGTCAAACCCTTATTGTAGCTGGTGTAATTCTAACTGGAGAATGTTTCTCCCATTTTTCTCTCAAATGTACATAGTCATTTCGTGTATACTGTCAAGGCGTATCTAAACTTCACATGCCGACCTCAGCAGGCAAGGCAACCAATTTAGCGTGCAAACCAGGGTAAACAAAGATATTTTATTTAAAAAATATCAAATGAGAACGACCAATCGTTGAAATTATTGGAATACTGAGGAATTTAACACTAGAATAGTCTAATAAATGTGATTGTTTCCACAGTTTAATTATGTAACATTCTGTTCTCTTTCTTTTTGGTTTTGACTAACGTTTTTTTTTATTTTGTATCCATTTTCCGAACAATAAATTTAAAATTACTCCCTCGCAAAGCCGGATATTACCGACTATAAATTACAAAAAACATATAAATGGATTCCCTCTTTCAGACGGCCAATCCAGCTTCACCAATTGTAGTTGTATAATCTTTTGAAGTCGTTCAAAAATGTAAATACCGCGGCTCGTTAAAGTACTGTATTCTTCACAACATGTACGTGGGATATGGAGTCTCCTTTTCTTCTTTCTCGAAGACGTTCTCCTGTACTCCTTCTCATAGTCACACCCCGTACCATATCGACGAACGATATTGTCACTTGCTAGAGTAAAAGTGCGAAGGAGACAGATTCGCGCTGAAAATAGTTCCGAAACAGCATCGCTGAAATCAAGACGAGATAATTGCATGCCAGATGCCGTCACGCCCATCATCCGCCAAATTGAAAATCAATCAAATATGTATAAAACAATAAGGTGGTGAAAATAGTGTACGCTTCGAAGGTGTGTCACACCAGGGGTAAGTAAGTCCAATCGATTCTAATCAACAAACAATATACGGACCACTGAAAAGCGGCTATCTTCTCCGACCAATCCTTAGAACTCTCCATATAGACTACACAGTCCACTGTTTCATATTAATCACAGTCTCTAAATTCTTCTAAAAGAATACTCGATCCAGTAACCAGTTTGTAGCAAGAAACCAGTAACCAGTTTGCAGTCATCAGTTTCGAGTTTACACCGGATCTTCATTGTTTTGAGATACTGAGAAGTCAAAAAAGTGATTTCTTGACATGCTTTGCTGCGTATGTGTATATACCCATTGGTTCTCAGAAACTACATACGTACAAAACTAGTTCATTCTAATGCCGAAATTCCAATAGCTGATTGGAAATATCCGCCCTTTTGCTTCAAATGGTGGCCTTTTCAAAATTGAAAAAATCATAAATCCATTTAAATTAGTTCTAGAAAAGTAAATAAGTATGACTTAGAATTCTTATGACATTGACTATAATGCTTTCTTACGTTACTTTCAACATCTTCAGCGGGTTTTGAATTTAAAGTATTTTAATCTTATAACCTATTATTTCAATACTACGTTATTATTATTATTGGGAAATAGTGTGTTAGAACCCTGACAATAATGCCTGTAACTTTGTTGTTAGTCATTTCTTAATACTTCAATTATTTTAATAATTACATCTTAAAAATTATGGGTAGAAAATCAACATGAAAATCGCGATTATTATAACCGAGAACAAAGCGAATAAACTATCGCGCTTATTATAGCCAATGTTGCTTCATCAAGACAACATATGGTAAAGTATATGATATCGTGTATCAACGAGATTTTGTCAATATATAAACTGCAAAATTCTACCTTATCTACCATTTTCTAAATCGGTGCTCCATCGGCGCGCATAGAGACGGCCCCAGTCAGCCGGACCGGACGGGCGGTGGCCTGCCTGAATCCATATCGGCCGATTATCTCCACCATTTGCTTGCGTCGCTGCCGGACCCTTGTTTATGGAAATACGAGGGCAGCATCGAAACCGCACCACAAACTTTACAGACATATTTAGCGGACGTTTCGGCGCTCGCTCGCACCAAGTGGCTTTTCACGTTCAGCAAAAGTTACTCACAGTTTTGTATAGATAATTATTATTTTGAAAAGGGAATTGCTAAATGCAACCAAGAGGTACATGCCGATTATTATAACTTGGGTCGGTTTGTTGGTAACATGAGAGGTTGTATATGTTATATATAAATGGCATGATCTGAACTAGAAAAAATGGTGAAAACTGAAACAAATAACAGGATGCTGTCACTTGTTACCGATACGTGTGGCAGTTGAGAGTTGCGAGGGAAAGAGATAACATTCCCAAACCGACCAACGCTACATCCTTTTTGAAATATAATACAAATTTCTCTTACTAATCGTGTTGGGCAATCGTCTGGGTAATTCCTGAAGGGCCGTCTTATTTTTGAGTATTCTCAATTTTTATTCTGAATATTACCACTTGGCAAAGAGAAATCATAACTCCAATTCTGCTTATTCTTCTGATGTCATGATCTCCTTGATGTTTGGCGAATATTGTATTGGATTGTTTTATTTTACAGCTTTCCTAAAAAAGATCTATAATTTGAAAAATAGCTTGCCTGAGTCAAATTACATTTTTCGAAGTGCGATCTATTCACTTTTTGACATTTGCGTCATGATATATAAGACATAGTGTTAAAATCTGTTAAAGTTAGTTTAACTTAGATCACAACCTAACGACCGTTAAATGTGAACATTGCCCCTACTAGTTACATAAGAGAACATTCTAACTGTCGGCGTAATAATTATAAAAGCTATGCTATATTTTAGTGGTTAAATATTTTTTCAATTCACTTTTACATTATTTTGGATAGGTTTGCTCGAACGGAAATTTTTGAAAGATCATACGATATTTTCTGCCTCACTTGTCCCCTTTCACTTACCTTTGCGCACCCGCCCGGACTTCGTCTTACCCTACTCATTCGCACCGCGGAATTGCCCTGATCGTTGTGATTTCAAAGAGGTATATCTGTATGGCAGCTTCCATTTTTATCGTAGGTAGGAATCCTAAATCGAAACAGTTCTAGTTTCTCGTGAGACTTTTTTGGTGGGTAGGCATCTTTTTTTGGGCGGATTTCGGTGTGGCAGAAGTTTTTGCTGCTGTTACTTTTGACCTTTGGGGCGCCGTTTTGGACTTATAATCGGAAATACGGCCAAACTGGCGGGCAAGATTCCGCGATATGCACCATCCTGATTTTGGCCGGGATAGGTTGTCGCGAGTAAACCGAAAGCGGTGATCCCGAATCGACATCGAAAATTGGACTCACCCGAAAAATGGGAAAACTCGCAAAAATATGTAGTTTCCTATGGGACTTTTTTGGGCGATTATCTTTTTTTGGGCGAAATTCGATGGGGCGGACGTTTTTGCCCTCCGGGGGGCGTTTTTTGATTTATTAGAGAAAATACTAGTAAATTTATAGCCAGGATTCCGGGATAAAAAACGGTCCAATTTTGGGCGGCATGGTTTTTTACGGGTATCTGAGCGCGGCGATTCCGAATCTGCGATCGTATATTAACAAAAAATTGAAAATTTGTTACTTCGGATTTCTTCGTTTTGTAGGCCGAACTATTTTTTCGAATTGATCTCCAAACAAAGTTTCGAAGTTATCACAAAATCCACAAATGGCACAAAATCCGCCAGACTGATTTACTGCAGAATGAATTTTCTTGGCGAGCCGAATAATCTCGAATCCGGCATTAAATGTGCGGATATCATACATTATTTTCGATTTATTTTTTAGTTTTCTGTACGGCACGGCTATCATACATCGATATTTCCATACTTAACAATAGTTTTAGGGGTTATTACTGAGTACGAATCTTTTTCCATTAAATATAGTTTGTTGTGTCTGGCTCCGTTTTTAGAAATGAATAATAACATATATCGAAACACGCGCCGGGCCCAAAATGCCGCAAGCCGCTTATTTCGGACCAAGTTTCGAATTGGTGGTTAGAAATTTGGAATTCGCCGTAAAAATTATTGATTTTTTTTTTGGTTTTCAGCCATGTTGGAACTTTAAAACGTTAGCTATGCTATAATAAAAAAATACTGTAGCCGATCGTCCGCCGGGCTGCAACTTTTCGATGGTATAACTTTCTGCCGTATCCACGATGGTGTGGTGGCCCGGGGCTGTGAGTTTCGCCAAATTATGGAGGAGTTCCGATTGGATTCCGATTGGGTATGTAAAAAAATAGCTTTCCAAAATTCATACAAAAAAACGTTTGTGGTCGTGGCCCCCCCGTCAGGGACGAAGTTCCTTACGCTTTTACAAATATAAACACTTATATACAATTGATATATCGAGCGACGCGGCCGCCTCACGCGCTCCGCATAACGCGTTTTCGTTAGTGGTCGATTTCTACTAGTCGACTGCCCGCAAGCCGCGTTAAAGAACATCGTTCCCAAAAATGTATATTTGTATTTAAAAAGAAAACTAAGATTTATGTTGTTATGTTGATAAGAAATATATAGTGGGATATAACCAGAAAATAAAATTATATCAGCAACACTTTGATAGACACCAAGGATTATTCTGAATAGATTGATTACGAGCGCGATATTCCAGTAAGGAATGCGAGCGGCATTCTTTACTGGAATATCGCGGGTACGGGGAGTCCTTTACTCAGCAACTTTCACCCGAGATCGGGTGGCCCACGTATCGTTTCTAAGGATAAGCAGCTTGAGGTACCTACTTACCCCCGCTTTCTTAAGAAGCGTACCCTTCAAAACTCATCCGGGTATTAGTCAGTGACAGCACGGCCGGTTTGCCCGCCCCGTGCGCCAGCTGTCTAGATCAGCCCAAGTTTCCGTCCCCGGATCCACCGCGCAGCGGGTTCGTCAGGTTCGTCCCTTTTCGAGAAGGCTCCCGGATAGGAGCTGCCCCGCGAGCTGAGCTGACCATGGCAAGTGGACATATAACGGCCATCATAGTCCAGGCTACACGGAACCATTATCATCCAATGCGATAATAACTATCGCCAGCCTATGCACAGAGCTCAGTTGTCTGATCTCATTTTGGTGCCTGTACGACCTACGATTGAATTACGTGCCATATAATTTTTGGTAAATGCCATACAAATTGTTACCCCAAACTCCGTTTTTTTTGCATTTTTAGAACTTAAAATGGAATAAGCGGTGGAAATAGTTAAAATAAATAAATATAATTAACGATGATTAGTTGTACCCTGAACATCCTAATATATTATACATACTGTTAGAGGTATTTCAAAATTACTCTATACGTCATCTATCGATCGAGAAGACGGACTGCGCGATGGACTGCACGATACGACTCGCGGCGATGCAGTTTACGTGTTCCTCATATGAACGTTATTGAGTGGGATGAGAAATATTGGATTATTTTATCTTTTTAAGAAAGATGCATGTTTTTTAGAAAGACAAAATAACCATAAGAGCCAAAGGTTGACAAACGCTTGGGTTTTCCCCTGCCAAGTTTTAGGAGTCAAAAGTATCTGAGGCGAGAAAAGGTAGGAAATGTATCAGTCGTACAGCAAGTCTCATCTTCATCTCCACATTTTCTGTAAGGAGTCTTGGTCGTCTTCTGATGATTCCTTAGGTTCTTGTTTAGGGTAAATGTGTCCTGTCTCTATTCCTAACACTGTTCGTATTTAGATTTTACTTCATATATATTTGCGAAGGGTGGCTTTATTGTCTTATTCCGGAAGCATCCCTTTAGTACAGTGGTTCTTAATCGGTGATCCGTGGACCGCTGCTGCCCTGAAGCATAGTGAAGGCACCCGAAAAGGTCCGTGAAGTCATCTTAAAATTATAGTCCATATAGCGAACGGAATGAGGCGACGCGCGAGGCCGCGGGGGTGTGCACTATGTGTCTCACTCACTCACTCGGTAACTTAGTTTCGTTCCGTTCGCCTTTGTTTTAGTACAGCTCCGTTCGTTGTTATGAGTACACGCTTATTCTCGATATTAAAGTTTCCAACACGACAGTTCGAAACAGGAATTAAACTTAAAGAATTTTAGAGCCAGAAAGCAATTTCTTTCCCTAAAATTTGACAAATTGCTGTACTTTACCTAACTTTATTTTCAATAAAGCTTTGCAGTACTTGC
>JAOPUG010000276.1:17958548-17969391 GCA_027564375.1 Micropterix facetella | reverse complement strand
CTAAGGTAACGCACATGTAAGTCTGCCCGTCCGGTCTCACCTGAATCTTAGAAACTAAACGTCTTAGAGAAAACGGCAAATAACTCGGTATGGTCTCAAATGGATTGCCGGCTTTTTTAATGTATTTTATTGACTTACTTTTAATTTTCTTTCTTTAATTGTTAGATTTTTTATTTCTTTTTCATTTTCTTCAATCTTCTATCTCCTATGCATATGAAATTCGTAACTCCCTGACTAATCTTCTATACATATACAATTCGTTACTCCTTGACTCACTCACTCGCTAATTGACTGATAATCATCGCGAGCCAAATCTAACGACGCGATAAGCTTGAGATTTCCCATACGTCTTTTGCGACGTAGGCGCCTGGAAGGAATTTTGCAAAATTCATCCCTTAACATTACCAAAATGGGGGAGTTTCAAATTTCGGCCCGTCAAACGTATATCTATGAAACGGATCGAGATGGGAATCGAAATTCATGTGATCTACTGGCGGGGATGGCGAATTTCATTCTATGACGGGATATAAAAGGGGGTTGAATTTTAGGAAATTGCAATTCGGGTAATTCGAAGCAAATGGGGGGATGGGTATTTAAGGGTTTTGGAAGAATCCACCCACAGCAGTGTGATACGGGGGTTACAGCTTCCTACCGTCAAACCCGTATCTCCGAAACGGGTCAAATTAGGAAATTGAAATTCGGGTGATATACTCTCCTCCGAAAATTAGGAAGTAAATGTTCCGGGGGCTGCGAATTTCACCCCATACCTGAATAAAAAGTAGATTTTAATTCTATAAACTTTCATATACACTCCAAACAATGTCCGCTTCGAGGATTTCCTTGGTCTCCACCGAAGACTAGCGGTGGCGCTAAATATCATCCTCAAATGGGGTGAGCGCAACCGATTCTCTGTCTCCCCGGATAAGTGGCAGGCCTTCTTCACAAAGGTCGACAAAGCACAACCCGACTATGCACATTAGTGCACCCCTGTATGTTTTTCCAGCCATCTTTGTTATGTCGGAATTAATCTCGAGCCATCAGCATGTGCACAACACACGCCCAGGTGGTATCTGGGAAGGCACGAGACCTATTTATCATGTTGAGGAGGATAAGTCATCCGGCCGTGCGTACCATCTATTGCGGTCTTTATATTACCCAAATAACGTATGATGCATGTGCGTGAGCTGGGGACTTATTTGGACGCTAATCCGGGGATAGCGCATTCCCCTGATAGCGTCAGCGTTAGCACAACAGTGCCTACTGTAATACATCGACACTAGCTTTGCCTTTATTGGGTGATGTTGTTCCAGGAGCCCTCGAAGTTTTGGAACGGGCTGCAGTGTCTTGGATAAGTAGGGATCACGTGGTATGGTACCGTATGGATACTTTAGACCCATATACCTCGCGACCGGCAGAGTGCTCTGCCATCATCCGCAGGGAGATCTCTAGGTGTAACTGGAGAGATGGGATCCAGGTACTACGGGTCGTCTAAATCACTGTTTCTTTGTGGCGGTCGAAAGCAGGATGTTTTTATCAGCGATTTCTTGCTGCTGGAATACTACTAAACTTTCTGATCGTGGGCAACGGCGACCTCAAATTGTTCAACCTTGGGCTCGCTGATGACCCGAGGTGCATATGATACAGTGGTCGTCAAGTAGCAGAACACATAATCTGGATGAGTCCTGTGCTTTTGAACGCCAGGCAGAGTCTACTTGATGCAGTCGATGGTTGCGTTAGAGAGTGTCCCGTCTGGTACCCGAGCTAGTTGGTAGCGATGACTGTTTTTACTTCTTTTCGGGTTTTCGTGGCTCACTGGGTCTCACGACTGGAAGAGCTGAGCCTTAATCATGCGAGGTATCCTGCTTCTCTAGTGTCTTTCACTCCGGAGTAAGTCATTATTGTTATTTATTTGTTCATTTATTGTTATTTATAGTTTTACTATTATATCTCAATTTGCTGTCCGCCCCTCGCGGGTGAGCTTGTGTAGAACGACATAAGTACACCGTTCCTTACCTCGCAACTATATTTATCTACATATATTTTACAAACCGCCACCACATCCATACTGCTCCATACTCTTTGCAGAATAGTTAAGTGTTAATAGTTATCTATAATATAGTAATCGGTATGATCGTATATCTCATCGAACGTGTTAAGTTCTCATCTTTCACTCAATTTTGAAATTAAACATACTATTTCAGTAAGGGTTAAAATCAATAACCGAAGGACTATCATGTCACCCCACACATTCTTACTTAATTCGATGTTCTTCCACATTTAATTTCTTTAACAGTATGAAATGGTCCTTTATTCCATATAATTTCTTTTTATTATCACAATGGAAACTTAAACCTAAAATCGTTTACTGTGCTTAGTTGTGCATCGCCTGTTTCCCTCAACTGCTTTAGCAGCCTATATAATGGACTTAGGTACATGGCCTAAGATATTCCCTCCGATTTGCGATTTGCGACTATAACACATTGTAGCAATTCTGATAACCACACGTTGTCGGAAGCTACAACATATCGCCCTGATTATGCTTTGCCTTTGCTATACATGCGCTCAAACATTATATCAAATTTGTATAGTATATCATTGGTTAAATTAGTGACCCCGACGTGATTATCAAAATGTCATAAGAAAAAAATCTCCGTTAGCGCTTTCATTTCTTCTCACGAATGCGGCCCTTCCGTGGTCTACCTATGTACATAACGGGTGTCATATATTAACAATTTCGCTTCCCCAACAGGTACTAAAGAGGCACGCGTACATAATCGCTGTACGCTTTTAGCTGACGGTGCGTGGGTGACGCGAGACGTCTCGAGTGTGTTTTGCATGTTTTTAGGCTAATTGCTTTTCCTACCCCCAAGACGACCATTAGCCTTTGTGGTGCGGCTTTGTACGCCGCAACATGAGTACATCGCACTCTTAATATGCCTTGACGAATACGGAGGAAATTAAGGTTATTTTTGTAAGGTGTTTTTTAGTCGTTTACCGCTAGATGACATTAGAGGCCGTGTGATTCTTTTATAATTACATCTTATCCACTTCAGATATTTGTAACTTTTGATATTTAATATATATCGTCATTATTGTTGCAAGATAATTAAGAGAACTCAGAATCGATGCCGGCCTATGCATGTGCATGTCATAGAGCTGACAAGAAGGATGTGGATGTTATAGTGTTGTCAGTAACTCTGGTGAATTATTGTATTAATTTTTATATCCCTTGAATTGTACCCAAGCCGTGTCTAAAATGATTAATGTGATTTCTGGATTAGGTACCCCAGGATAGTCAAACCGGTCCAGTTTGATTTACTCTGTTCATCAATGATATTTGGAAATGTTTTCGTTATTCGCAGTTTTTATTAGATGCAGATGACAGCACAGTTAACTTCGCTAACGACATTTGCAATATTCTATCCGATCTTCAGAGTTTGTTTGAATACTGTACCTTAAATAAATTCTTTTTAAATTTATGTTAGTGTAAAACCATGACATTCTCTAGATCACGGCAACCATTACATAATGTATATAGCATCGATGGGTATATTCTCGAAAAGATTTTTCAGTTCCCCGACTTAGGGATCATCTTTGACCATAAGCTCAGTTTCACGCTCTGATCATTCAGGAGAATATCATTCGCTCTGAATATCGTTCATGTTAAAGTATAGCATCGTTAATACCTATACTAATTTAGTAATTTATATTTGAAAATAACAGAACAGAATGAAAAAATAACATACTTATATAATTTACAATATAATCTTAGCTGATATTATTATTATTGCTTAGAGCGTAGAATGGGATGAGAAATATGGAAATAAATAAGGCAGAGGGTAGTGAAAGAGGGATGGATAGCGCTAATGATATTCTTCAAAAAACACATAGTCGTCATTGGAGAAGTACCTAATAGATAAAAGTAAATTTTGGGATAATGAGGATTTTATGTTTTCAATCATATAAAGATTTATCGAGGTAAGGCAATTTAATTGAGATGATTAATTTTGGTTTACTAAAAAGGAATGAGGTTAACAATACCGCCTAGCCTAATTTTGATTTATAACCCAATTTTTATACCAAGAAAAATAAATGATAATTAGATTTCGCATAATGACAAAAAATATGACATTGTACTAAAGGAATTATATAAAATTCCCAGCAGAGTATTAACTCTTTATATTAATTAACAATTTTTGCCATGATAAAAAGCCTAAGAAAATTAACAGCATTTTTATGGATATTTTAACGTTTTCTCATTATTAATAATATCAGCTAGATATCAAAAGTAAGAATAATCTTACATCTAATAAAGAAACTCAAATTTACAAATATAAAAAATAATTATGGTGCTAGCTAACCGTTACCTTTTTTTCTGTTTCTATTTTGTTGTTTTTTTTAATTTATATTCTTGCTAGCTGGAATTTCACATTCATATATTTGGAAAGTATACACTAATATGTTTAATTTTGTCCTATGCATGTATTTAGAAATGTTGAGATTTCGTCTAATAACTTACACGAAAAGTACCTAATAGATGCTGAACTGAAAATTTAGTAAGTCCATTTAATTGGATCGACAGGAAGGACAGGAAAGGACACTTTGTGTGTCAATGATTTTTGACTAAAAAGTGTTGGATAGTAGTTAGTTAAGTATTTATCTACCTTCAATATTTGAGAAAATATTGGCCAGTTTGTAGTTAGGGACTTTATTTAAGGGCAGATAATATTATCCCGATATTTTTACGCAATTTTGGTGATAATCGCAGTTCGGTATTTCTCTCCTTACTACAACGTTTTGAGTACGTACAAGTTTTTTAGAAAAAAAAAAGAAAAACTGCGAAAAAATACCTACTTAACTAGGAAAAAAAGCATTTCCGCAAAAAAATAATTATTATTTGCTAAGAAAATTATTATTTGCTTTGTATACATGCTGCTATAAGTTGAAAATGTCTATATGGGGACGGTATCAGGATATATCTATTTTAGATATCAAGTAGGCAACCCAGCACAGAGTTTTCATTTAATAGAACTTGCACCTCGGCACGTGGAAATAGATGGAGCTCATGTTTTCTTAGGAAAGACCCTCAATTATATACAACATTGCTATGCAAAAGTTGTCTAACATTGTTATATTATTATCGTCAGTTATCCGTCGATTAATAAGATAGTGAATGCTGAAATATTTTTCTCTCTTATCATACTTAGGAAGTTCTAAACATTATATTTTAATACGACACCAGTATCATGAAAAGAAAATAACCAGTAAATGTATAATATAAAGGCAGTGAGTATTTCGGCGTCCAGAACATGATGAGTTTTGAGATAACAACCTAGAAGATATATCAGCGCTTCAAAGTCTTTTGAGTCATAGTATCGCCGTTAACAATTCGATTTCTGCCCGTGATCCACCTAACAATGATATCGAGAACGGATTGCTCACTTGTTTTCAATTCCTACTCTGTACGGATTTTTATTGATCAATACTGTGCTGTTGATGTTTTTTCAAGCTATGCCACGAAGACGCCTTTGCAAAGACGCTGCTGTACGAGGACGTTCCTGATTATTATATTTTCGATAAGAACCGAAAAAAATGTGAAAGTCTCTCCGACGGGTGCTATATTGTTAGCAGCCTGGTTTTCAGCGTCAAGTCACTAGCATTATGGCCTACTTTATCACTATAGTAGGCTAACTTGTTCAGACTATAGTAAAGTATAAAACGCCGCTGTTGCTGAACGACAATATTTGACGAGTGCAATAATAATAATAACTTATTTCATCGACATGATGATTATCTCGAAATGGCAGGGAAATATAAAATTATGAATTATTTCGAATTAGCCTATGAGATTGCTAACACGTGGGAAACCCATGTGCTTCTAATTGTCTCCGTGAACGCGCTATACTAAAGAGCCTCACAAAATATCTCAGAAGGCTGTCTCTCGACACGGAGCTAAAACGTGTAACGCAGAAAGCTTTAATACTGGCTAATACCAGAATTATGAGATGATTTATGCATTTGTAGCTCTTTGCTTATTTATTTATTTCTTTAATAATTTCAAACCAAACATTGACTTTACTTGCTAATAATAATGTTGACATTTCTTCGATGATAAGAATATAGAGCTTACATATTAATAACATAGGTAGAATACACCTTAACCAGTCTTTATTAATATATACAAAAAAACTAAAAAATACAGAAAAAATAAGAGAATGTAAAAAAAAGAATAGGTGACAAGAGATTTAGAACTAAAGGGGAAAAATCTAATTTTCTTTCAAAAGTTTTAGAACATTTTGTTTGAATTGCTAAAGGCTGTCGACGATATATTCTCTAAGGCTAAGAGACGACAAAGGCTAAGAGACGACATATTCTCGAGGGATGACATTTTAATACCCTGTATTGTTGTTTGCTAATGGTAGTCGAAAGAGGTCTGGAATTCTCAAATTACTAGGAAAAACATTAAATGAAATCTTGTGAAAACAGCAAACGTCCATGTATCATTATGTGAAGGAATCTAAATCGATCAGTTGTAGGCGTTCGTTGATTGTACAATTTCGAATTTCTGAAGTCTCGCTTCATAATCTGGGACCAGATGTTTAAGGCCACATCGGAAAGCAAGTATTCTCAAAGAATTATTTTGGACAGATTCAATTCTGTCTGAATATGTCGCAAAATAAGGATTCCATATCAACGAACTAAATTCTAAATGGAAGATCACTAATAAGTTATAGAGCAGCATTAGACTCTGTGGACTTTTGAATTGCTTAGTTATTCTCAAATCCTAACATTTAATTTGCTTTACTGGCAATATTTTCTCTGCATGTTTTAAATGGAACGTCAGAATCAAACAATATTCCCAAATATCGAATATTGCCCACATTATTTAACGATCTACCACTTAGAGTTAAATTTCTTTACCACCTATTCCTGGTTCCATAATATAGAGCCTGCCACGGTGGTCTATTCTGGTCTAAGTGGCCTAGCTTTTTGTTTTTACTAGAAAATAATAACAGCAGTAAATGGAATGTGCTGATGGCTACTGACAGGGTGGCTGATATGTGGAGGATACTTGTCGCATAGTACCAATAATATTTACCGCAAACGGTGCCGTCCACAAGAACCGCATAAAACATTTCAGAAGCTGTATCTATCAGAGCTCAAACAGTTATTGCAGAAAGCGTTATTCAACCAGAATTGTTTGAAATTTTCTGCATTCGTATCTCTTGGCCACCCACGTCTGGTTCGATAATGTAGAGCGTGCCTTAGTGGTCTAATCTCGTCTAAATGATAAAGATGATATGAAAGTATATTTATCCATCCGAAATATGAAGACTGCGAGAATATGCCGGTGGATTTAAATCAACTCTCGGATTATATTTAAATAAACGCCTCAGTGTCACAAAATCTCATTCACGGGGAATATAAAGAAAATCTGTTGGGATTATTACGTCGGTGCCGTTGGTGATACCAGAAAGCACTTGCGTTCGCGACCTTTGTGTATGCATTGACAAAAAACTTCTAGGTGATAGTCACTGTCAACAGGCTTTTGCCTGTCTCTGCCTCTCTTCTGAGAGGGCGTATAGAATGATAGAGTTTGTGTTGAGGATGACTAAGCTCTTCTCAGGCACTAGGGCCACACTGACGTTGTTAACATGTCCGCAGTATTCTTTACTTCGTTTTTCTCATTTAGTCTCCGCGATACAGCGAGCACAAAGCCCAACTGGAGAAGATTCAAAGGCGGTTCGTCCTGTGCCTAGCCCGATGCAAACATCTCGCATTTGACTCCTACTGTGATTGACCGCAGCGATTTAATATGCTGCCGCTTGAGGACTAACGAACTGCTGCGGATATGACTATGCTACATGACATCGTCAGTAGCCAATTTCTAATTTCAAGTGTAGCTCTGAAGGTGCCGCAACGTAAGACCCGTTCTATGCAGTTATTCGAGCCCCGATACGACATTATAATTACACATGCAATATAATGCTTAATCGATAATACATTCAAAGAGCATGACATTGATAGCAGTAACAACATGTGTTTCAAATCGGCAGTGCGATCCGACCTAGAAGAAGCAACGACAGCTGAAACTGAAGCTAATTATTAACATAATACGAGTATATATGTATGAATATAAACTCTACAACCTTCGCGATTATTTGACATTTTTTTAATAAAGAATATTTTTTATTTTAAATTTTCAAATTTGATACTTTTGTATAAAAAAAAATGATGAAGGTGTTTTGCTTTCTTATACTAGTATAATAATATATCTATATAGCTATTCGTGTATCTAAATATGTATGCATTTATATTTATACTTATTCTCTATATTAACGACATTACAATATTACTGTTCATTTCATATATCATAATAATTTAATATAATAAGTTATAATCGGCGTAATATCATGTTTTTTTTAAGAGTACTAATTATAAGCTCATGCTGTTACTTTACCTAATTATATAAATAAATGGCCAAGTTTTTAATTTGCATAGGAAAGTAATATTAATACGTTAACTTAAATTATTTTCGGCAATAATATACCTTAAAGTATACGCACTGGCGTTACGTAAACCTATCGTAATTATGTTCAAAATTGACAAAGACTACATATAAAACTACAGACGTTGTGAAAATGTCATCTCTTGACCCTTCTGTATGCGTCCATAAGCCGTAGCGCGTCATTTTTATGTGACCGCTATCATAGATGGTAAGAGACAGGGACTATCTGTCGTTCAGAGGTTGTACCGAAACGCCACTGTTTGCTCTGCCGAAACGTCATTTTAATTTCCCGCCTTTCTTTTCGTCCGTCCGTCAATATAATAAAAGCCAAGAGATGCCTCGCGACAGATATCACCACCCACGCCCGGATGTCAAACAACGGCGTCATCGTACGTTCACGGGCGGCGGGTTGCCAGCTGAAAAAGAAATCGCAATACGTGTCGCGCAGGCGGCCGATCACATAACAATACCACTGTGCAAACTTTTAAGTATACCTATATATGGACCCTCGAATTTAGATGATATAGTGATCTATATTTTTCCTTTATTGCTTTATATGATGGATGACAGGACCCTCAACCATGCACTGTATAGAAAGCTATTAGATATTTCGATGAATGCTCCATGGAATTTTTGCATCAGACAATTACCAACAATAACTGATAATACAGCTAATGAGAAGAGATAATACATTTATTAAATACTCAAATTTGTGATGCGGGAAAATCTCCTAAGAAGCAGGCTACGGAAAAAGATAGGATATTATTGTAAATTATAAAGCTGTTAAAACTGTCAATCGATCTAGTATGATCTAAATTCTAGATAGACTTTTTATTTATTGCGCCTCGAATCGCTTATGAAATTTGCTATCGTTAGTTTTACACGAAAAATAATTTTAACTTTTAATTATTCTGTCAATGGTTTCTCGATAACGAACAAAAATAAAATTCGGGATCTAGGAGTTCATTTAGATAGCAAGTTATTATTTAACTTTCACATAGCCATGTAACATATTTAATTATCCTTTCTACCTATATATATTGAAATTAAATTAAAAGGTTGCTCTAAATCTCTGATTTTATGGAATCAAAATTGAAATGGAATGAATTTTATTATCATAACATTAAATTTATGATAAATTATCAATACGACATGGAATTACAGAATTAAGTTAAAATTGTCATAAAAAGGACATGAAGAAATAAAATCGAAAAGTCAAAATTAAAATAGTCAAGGTTTACAAAGTAATATCTAGAATCAAATAATAAAATGGTGAGAGAAGGGTGTTGGTGTTATTTTATTGATTAATAGAGCATGATAACCTCAGGGTCAGCCATCCTAAGCAATGGATTAGAAACATGGAAAGCGGTAAACAGTCTGGTAAGTCGTAAGGCGGTAAGGTTGAGGGAGACTTCTTCGGCGTTCGACGTCTTCGGCGCTCGACGTCTTCGGCTGGTAACGGAAACGGTCTTCTTCTCTGCCGGATCCACGAAGTTTGGGAGAAACGCAGTCGTCTTCTCCGAGGCCGTAGGTATAGCGTCACGTCGATTATTTCCACCAGCAGGACTACGATTCGGAGACCGAGGGCTGGGATCGATGTATTTATATCGTAGCTGGAGATCCCGGTTAATATAGCTTCAAAAATTGCCAGGTATCGATACACTGGGACCCCCTTGTTGCACGAAATTCGAATTTGAAATAACAAAAAAAAAAACATTTAGTACGTTAGGGTTCGTACTTCAAAATAGTTCTCAGAAAACAATTCTCTCTTACTATTGTACTACGCCTTCATTCACAGTCACCTGGAATATGCTTCTCAAATCTGTTCTCCTAGTTATAATATTCATGTAAAGATAATTGAACGTATTTAAAATTTGCTCTTACAACATTGGAATTATCGTTGCTTTTGGTCGTTTTCCAATTACAATAAAACAGGTACTTTTCATGGGCTTCAATCATTACAATCAAGAAGATATTATACGCAAATGTGGTATTTTTCCATAAGTTTTTGACATGTGGCATCGATTGCTCTGATCTACTTGGAATGGTATCTTTCTATGTACCGTCGCGACTCACACGCCTAACGAAGCTATTTTACCTTCCGCAGGTTAGCATTAATTATGCACAAACCTGATACATTTATAGGATAAGTAAAATTTGTAATACATAGCTCTGAGATATTGACGTATTCAACAAGTCATCTATCGCTCTCAAGAAGGCAATGATAAAAGACGGTGATGACTTATCATTGTAATTGCAATAGAATTAATATACATGCATGAACATATTTAAATAGCATGTATGTATCTATATTATATAACGTGTATTCATATT
>JAOPUG010000276.1:17903596-17914174 GCA_027564375.1 Micropterix facetella | reverse complement strand
TCGTATAGTATATGCCGAGTAAAGGACGTCTGGAATCCACGATATTTCCGAGTCACGGAATACCGCATATAACACGACAGATAGAGGGCGCGCAAGTGACTTCTAACCCGTGACCAGACAGGCGGATGGAGAAATACGTCCAAATCTCTAGATTTCGGGATAATCTCTAGATTTCGAACTCTAACGACGTCGACGTCGTTAGAGTTCGCACCATGATCTGGGAGTCATGGGGTGAGATCGCTCGTTGGGTGTATTTCCTCAGTTTCTTGCCGTAAGGATTGGCCTCTGACGGACGGTGGTTGAGCTTGGTATGTAGATCGTATACGTTCAAAACTGTCTGCGTTCATCTCGGGGTATATAACGATACAGTTCGTTGAAACATGCTGGGGTGGCGTGTTCGTCCGATGCTTAGGCACTTACTAATGTGGCGTCTAGTCAAACTATATTATAACGTGATTCAAGTCATAAGAAAGGTATATTGACTATTTCCTTTGTACAGTTTTTAGCGTTTTCGTTACCTTTCACTCGATCTTGATACC
This sequence comes from Micropterix facetella, assembly GCA_027564375.1. Taxonomy (NCBI): domain Eukaryota; kingdom Metazoa; phylum Arthropoda; class Insecta; order Lepidoptera; family Micropterigidae; genus Micropterix; species Micropterix facetella. The sequence continues at coordinate 17,913,635 of JAOPUG010000276.1, read as the reverse complement.
TACATACTTTAGATTTGCTTAGTTGTTTGTTGCCAGTTATATGTTATCAAACAAGGTTCAACTCAGAAATATAGCTATTTTGGGTTTTGATATCTGTTTGACGGACTGATATGTTGTAGGTACCTATATTATATCGCCGCATAATTCATTTACGTCAATTTAGCAGGTACACGTTTCTAAGCCGTGATGTGAAAGAGGTTGATGTCATAACCAGTCTGGCTAATCTAAACTGCCGCAAACACTGTAAAAATGCATGAATTCAAAGCCACCTCAGTTTTAATTGTATTCTTCAAATTTACCGACAGATTACCCCCCCCCCCCCCTCGCCCCAAGCTCGCCATAATATGGCCGTGTCTATATTGTAGATACGAACACTTCATGCTTTACCTATAAGACTTACGAGTATGAGTATTCAGCAGACTCTCCAATAACCAGCGCCATGTTCGGTTTGCTCCAGCCATACATCAAATTTAATTTGAGACGGGCATGTTGAGTTTGAGTCCTGTACATTTCAATATCGTGCGGTGTTGCCAATTCGCGGTTCGCCTCTGCCCTCATTCGCCTGCACCGCACTGTTTGTTTTTCTCTGCAGGGAAAAGCGAGCGGTTGCAACGCCGCGCCACAGAGGCTACGTTTGTGTGTTTGCGGAAATGAAAGAGTAATAATTAAAACTTTGCACTGTCCGGTAAGCGTTCTATTTGTTGGACTTGAATAAACATAAATTCTCTTCCACACAACCAAGAAGCAATGGCGTTGGCGTTGGCGTCTCGACGTGACTTGAGTCAAGTTGTTGTATTCGATTTGTAGTCCAGTCAATAGAGGGTTTTGCCCTACAAAAGGTGGTGTAGAAATGAGTTTGATATATGTTATTTATATCCGTGCCCTGATAAAAATCCAAGTATTAGACGTTGGGGGTAGATGGCGCGGACCGCCATGTTGGATTTCTTCTTATTTTTGGTGCGCCATCTGGTTTTTTCAAAATATTTCCCCAGTTGTGGATCCTATGACAAAACATTCTATGACAAAATTGAAGACGACTTAATTTGCTACATTGTTTGTTTGAACACTTATTTGTAACTTTAAGGTATAACGAGTTATAGCGGTGGGAACGTGAACATTCTTCCAAAAAATCACCTAACTCCTAGTTTTTCTCATTTTAAGAAATCAGCTACCTATGATAATGTTATCCTGTAACTCATTTTCCGCACTGAGAATCTAGATTTCCATTCATTTTATTGCCTCATATTATCGTCGCTCTTGATGATGACCTCTGGTGCATTCCCGCATGATTCACCAATGCAGAATCTGCATACAACAAAGCACTTCATCACACCTTTCCTGCAGCCACTTGCTCCACCACATTCCTTCTTTCAATTGCATGCAGTGCTATTTAATAAGATATCTGGGGTAGGTTTCTCTGTCATTAATACGGGAGTTAGTCCATTGGTATCAAGTTTCCAGCCCCAGGCAGATGGATTTTTTTGGACTCCATAACATTTTTCGTAGGTCCTACACGCATGGTACCATGCATCATCCTTCGTTGGCGGTAATGTAGATTTTGCGAAACGTTGGTAGCGGACTTCTTCCATGGTTTCCATTTCCATGTTACCACCATACAAAGCAACGATAAAGCGTGCTCCAGCGTCTGCGACGTATTCTAGCTTGGAATTCAAATCATCGAAGATGCCAATGACAGCATTGAGTCCCTCGTTTTTTTTTGCCAAGTATTTTTTTTTGGTTTTTCCTAGTTTGAAGAGGGATGCTGTCGTATCACAGCAACGAACCGCATGTACAATGAGGAAATTTCTCTGCTTTTACTTTAAAAACTATTCGCGGAATACACTCTTTCAGCAGTTTTGCCTCTCCCCGGTTTGCGAAGGTAGGTATTGGATTTGGATGATCCTAATGCAGTCAGCAGAACTGAAAGATCGACGTCTTCGCCAACGATAAAAAGAACGTCGAATGATGATCAGAAGGAAATTGCTGTGTTGGCAATCAAGGCATCTGAATTTTCTTCAGCCTGCTTAAGAGTACCAGTCTGTTCGATTTTTTTTGTCAGCATCGAAATCAGACGCGCTTAATTTTTGCATTTGTCAAAAATCGGTCTTAAGGAACTTGAACCGTCATTGTGTCATCGATAAAAACGTCCGCAGACATCTGCTTCTTCGTTCGGCGAAGTCTGTCTGCACTCTTCGTGTTTTTCTAGCCATCATCAGATGGATATCCATAAAAAACAACGACCGTATTTCAATCGTAGTGATTTCGTACATATTGGACGTACATACCTACTTCTTTCAAATTGACCAGAAAAAATCATTACAATGCCATACAATTTTATATAAAAGATAATATTTATTTTGTTATCTCCTGGTGTGGAAACAGCATACGATGAAGATTTTGTGCCTTTGCTCATTCCATCTTCCGAAAAAAGCGACAAAGGAAATGGAGCAAGCTCGAATATAAAGTAATCCTTCATTTTGTTATAGGATTTCTTCGCGATGCACATTTTATGGAACAGATTAATGGGTTTATGGTAATTGTTTCTACACCGATTTTATGCTGCTGTTGACTGCTGCTAATGGGGTGACTGTCCCTTTCGACCATCATAAAAGAAACAAAAACGAGGAACGGTCTATACCTGCTCTAGGAAACGGGTGTTACAAAACCCATATACCTACTTACTGGTAGTATGGCCACGGTAGAGTTAAAAAATTAAAGTTTTAACCTCAAGTATAAAAAAGTTTTTAACCAAGATGAATGGATTGAAATGAATATCACAGGAGGAAATTAAGCCAAGTTAAATGGGAATATCATATTAGGGAGCCTTCTCGTCAGATATAGCAAATTAGGATTGTTTTCGGAAAAAAACAAATTCTTTCGAAACTGGAATCTGTTCTAGAAGCTCTTTCAAGACAAATGACTAACTTTTCGACAACATCTACCTAAAAAGGTTCCTAACAAGAGTGATAAGAAATCCAAACAAATGGTTAAAAAGTAGACGAAAAATGCGTCATTCATCAAATTTTCACACCTTATATTATTAAACTTTTATAATGTTCTTATTATTACAGTTAATGAGATGGCGAATGCCACGACCAATCTATTTTTTCCGGGAATATTTGGTTGGGATAATTCCTTACTTTCAAGGCCTAGTGAAATACTATGTTTCTGAGCCTCTCCAAATGAATATTTTCCAACAGAATATGTTTATGTAAAGACGAAGGAATTAACGAGAAAACTGGGAAAACCCGAAGAAAGTATCAAAAACAACTAACAAGCGTTCAGATACTTGAAAGGGAATTTCTTCCGACACAACGCATTTGTATTGACCAGGAGATCGTCATTTTGTTTTTTCTTGTGATGAACTCTTTTTAATCAGTTTATTTCTTTTTTTTTGCTTATTCTTAAAAAACAATTTTGTATTTTTAGGGTGAAGCCATGTTATTATCAGAATAATTAATTGACGAAATGAGAAAGTTTTTAAAGTAGGTATGGGAAAAAATATTTCAAATTTTTATTAGACGTTATAGAAAACCCATTTTACCTAACTTTTTGTTTTTTATTTTTTTATGAACCTATGAGAGAAAAGCTTACTGCGCCATATTGGGAAGGTAGTCAGTTAATTAGAAAAAAAATAAATATCCTGTCATAGAGATTCATGTAACTGCTGAAAAATGTCGTCAAGCTGAGAAAAGGAAAAAATAAGACACTCAAAAACAATCAAAAGACATAGATGGTGGTGTTCCGGATAGGGCTTGAGATGCTCTACCTCCCTGCTTCGGCTTGACAGAATTTTATGAGATACCCAGTAGTTGATTTCTAACGGTCTGCATATGGATAGTAACTCGACTATTTCGAGTATATTATGAATTTAGAATGCGCATAATGACTGCATTTTTATTTTTTTGAAGTGATGTTGACGTGGTGTAAATTAGGATTTAACCGATGTAGGGAAAATTAGTCTGTGTTGCAGCGTTTATTTTATACGGATTTCGACAATCCGATTATTACCCTGTATGGTAGGGTAAGTGTTTCATAAATGGATCACTATAAGTTTTTTTTTCAAGTAAAACTACAAATTGTATAGTATAATCATCCTTATTCAAGTCAACCCGTTCTATACCCTTAACATGATGTTATATAAGTAGCAATGATGATTAATGAACTTATAATTTTTGGGAACATACATATAAGAAGATCACATAATATGGACCACATAGGAAAATAGCAAAAAAGTTACATAGTACTAAGTGTAAAAAATTAAAAATGGCTCTCGCCGACACGTGCATGCGAGCTTGCTCTAAATGAAAGACTGACGGGCAGCGGGAGGGGAACGGCATACTCGTATTTCTCATATTTTGCACCCATCGCTATTGCACCGACCAACGTTTCGATATAACTAACATTATTTGAGAAATGTCGGTGGTCCGATATTACAAGACCGGTCCATATATGAAGCACTTACCCTATCTATATGCGGAACTGTTTCGATCGTCTATCCACAAATTAAGTAAGATGTGATCTTGATCGCCAGCATCTTATAATAATTAACATAGGTAACGACGAAGACTATAAGAAAAATAAGATGATTTTGCAAAATAATATTTGCTTTTCCCTTATTTTTCTGACTGCGTGGCTACTGTGTGTATGGACTTCTATCAATAGACAAGTTTCCTTCCAAAATAAATACTTTAATTACGAGTCGCCCCTTTTATTCGGGAGTACCATCACTGATACCTCCTAGAAGAGGACCACACCAGCAACACCGACGACTATCAGCACTACAGGAAAATGGTAATTTATATTTATCAGTCACAGTAATAAACAACCCTTATTATCAAGTGTCCTCGCTGACCTCGAGAGCAGTTAAGACTACTAACAGGCTGTGAACTTTCTAGAATATAATTTATGATACTTAATTAAAAGTGTTAGTTGTATGGCGGCTAATGCGACTGTAAACGTCATGCCGCGTCGCGCCAAAAATTTCTTCTAATTTCGAATTTAATATATTTTCGAATTTCGAACAAATACACTTCAGTATTACAGAATCAGTAAGCCAGTGATGAGCGTAACTATATATTACGATATACAGATTAATATTTTTAAATTCAAAAAATCTTGTTTACAATTTAAATATTATTTTAAACAGTCGTAATAATTAAATCAAGCATCTTCCGTCGACTGATTTCATTGACCCAATGTTCTTCAGAAATATGTGAAAGACGAGTACAATACAATCATTATTAATCAAAGTATTAAAAGTAATTGATGGCGGCAGGGTTACGTATACTATCGGAACATTAATGGCAAAATAGCTAAATATATATTTTACAAAAAATTGACCCACCAGTTTAGTTTAGGTAAGGCGTAATTTTCGTACCTATTCGAAAAGTACCTACTTGAAGTATACCGATTGAAATGACAATAATATATTTCTAGAAATGGGCATATTTCTCTAGGAGAATAAGATGTTCCACTACTTCAACGGCGAACGTTCATCCGGGTCGTATTTACAACGAAACATCTAACGCTACTATTATTCTGTGGCACGCGACGCCTGTCCGGTTCGACTCACAAAACAACACTCTCTCTCATGCATGTGAGAAAGTTGAGTATACTGAGACGGAGAAGAAATGAAAGGAAATCTAATTGGGACGAAAAAGAATAAAAAGCATAATTCATGCTGCAGCCCGTTTCTATTCCACAGACGGCTACGGTAGCCCAAGAGTTTTTACCGAGCGAAGCGGTCCAAAGTTTAAATTAAAATATTTCATAACACTGGACTGCACATATTATTAATTACAGGAAAAGTAGCGAAATGCATAGGCAACTTTGACCTGTCCCGTAATTAGTAACCACTGACTTATCCAAAATGGTTTAAAACCTATTTAAAAAATTTCTCTCGTCCCAACGTTTCCAAAAATACCTATATACGCTATGCTTGCTTTACCTATTGGTCAGATCCTCCTCCAGGCCCAGTAAACTAGGATTCACCTGCAGTAGCACCTGCGGGACTCTGATCAAATTTGATGGTGGTGCTTAAAGTCACCCATGAAGGCTGCATACCAAATTTGGTTAAGATCGGATCATGGGAAGTCTTCGGATATACAGACAAACAAACGCACAAACGCACATCATGCTTCAGATTATATGGCGTACCTAATACTAAGGGCGGGCCAAAAAATAGTACCCTGCTAACATCCCCATGAACCTGTATATAAAATACCGTTTAATCTCGTATATACTCTAAATAAAGAAAAATACTAAATAATATAATATATTGTCAGTACCACCTTCCTTATAAATCCTTAATATTCCCAAATTACCACAAAATGGTTTCAACGCTTCAAGTAGTAAGGACAATTGGAATTGATATAAGAAGGCCTTATTATGGCTCATCTTATAACAATGAATAAAGCATGGCTTCGCCATTACGATCCCGAAACAAAACAATAGCCCATGACGGATTATTCCCGTTGAAAAATGTGCTAGAACCTAATATTTATCAAGTTCTTAAGTACCCTCAATGACCTTAAGTCTATAGCAGATCTACCTTCAGTATCAAGAACCATAACAGCTTCACCAATCTTAAAACTCTAAAATAGTATAAAATAAGAAGTAGAATATTCAAATCTAGAAAATAGTCGTCAATAGAATCTTTATATGCGAGGCCATAGTCCCGACTTTTGCGAATATTTCATGTTTTAACTAATTTAACATAAGAACCTTAGAAATAGGATTAGCGGATAGGAAATCCAAATACCCTGTAAGTTTCAAAGGAAATCGGTACAGTAATTTAGCTCATATATTTTTCTCTCTAAGTACTCTAGAAAAATAGGCAAGTAGGAAATGCTAATCAGCATTCAATGGGAGGTACCCCTAATACTCGTGGAAATCGGTCCAGCAGTTTTACATTTCTTTTTCTTAATTTAAATAAATTATAATTTATTTATATACACATTAATAATTATTAATGTCCCATCACATATATTTTTTTTGTGCCTAACAAGGTACAGTAATCCGTCTCACTATAATATTTAATACTGTAGCATCAATTTATTATTATCATTTATTTTCTTATCACGAGTCGTATATCTATAAAAACAGTAATATCGTTATATATTTTTTTAAATTGAAATTCCGCCGCGTTTTATCAGAGGCGGGTGGAATTCGGTGTACCCACGGCTAACATAAGTACATCCGGCGGCGCAGACATTCTCAAAAATATCGTGTGCTAAATCGGTTATAATTTGCGATCCAATCTTCTATATTAAATCTACTTTTATCTTAAATAAACATTAAATATAAGCCAAAGATGTAAATGTGTGTAGCACAGTCCATGCTAATCTTATATTCGTTCTACTTTTTTTTTTCTTCAAAAATAATAGAACTGTTCATCTTTGATATTCTTTGGAGGTGAGAGCCACCCATTTATATAGCCATAAGCTAAATTCGAAATAAGTAAATTTATATATATATAGCGGCAAGCGCTTTTTTTTTCTAATTATAGAGCGGTTGATACCGAAATTCTTTAGGTCTAGCGTATTACACATTCAAGATAGTACATTGATATTTTCTTTTCTTTTCTCTTCAATTTTAATTTGTATACATTGTTTTATGTCTAATGCTAAGCATAATAATAAATCCATCACTTAATTTTCTTGAATAAAAATTATCTTCATCACTGCCGGTTAGAAAAGTTTAATTTCATGTAGCGAAATACGACGTATCAAAGTGTAATCTACTGAAAATAATTCATTTACAAAAGCAAGTAACAATTGAGCAGCTGATATTGGAGGAGTGCCGAAGAAACCCTACTATATAAAACAAATTCATTACGAATTCGTCTCAAATTATGAAGGTGTACCTTCGCACTTTAAGTTAATCCGGCCGGGAAATGAGGTAGGCGATCCGCAAGTGAATGATATTCGAGTTAAAATATAATTCCTGCGGAACTGTATTTTATAAGCTACCATATACAGATAACTAGGTCCATCTTCCACAATGACGATCTCAAAATCTTCAGTATCCTGAAGTGCAAGGCTTGTTTACAGATCGCTTGCCTATCACAATAAAAATATTGAACAACTTCAGGATCTGAAACCAGTCATGGATAAAGACAGTCACCTGTTTTTTGATAATTTGCCTTATAATGCCTTTTGATTATGTAAATTCGGAAATGGAAATATATATGATTGTTTACTCTATATTACGAAGAAAATAAAAAGAAATTAATTTAAAAATACTTTTATTTTTACTTTTTTATTTTTCCTTTATAGAATATGCTATGTGTAGCTAAATACCAAGAAACATCTGCTATGTGCAGTGATTTTTTTATTATTTGTTTGCATTATTTCCGTCAATATAACTTTGAAATGCCTGCTTTAGGTATATGAGAAATGATGAGAAGCACATCATATATATTTTTCTTAACGAACACAAAGAAAAGAAATGTATGGTGTTTTTCGTGCCTCCAGTAAAGTTTGGTTTTTCCACATAGCAGGTATTGTCGGCACAAGAACGATATGCTATGATTGCTCTACCTATTGGTTAGATCCTCTTCCAGGCCAAGTAAACCAGTATAAACACGCAGCAACACTCAAATGGCTTAAAACCTATTCCACAAATTTGTCTCGTCCCCACAATTCCGAAAATACCCATATACGCTATGCTTGTTCTACCTATTGGTCAAATCCTCCCCCAGCATACACCTGCAGCAGCACCACCATTTGTACCGCATTTTTTCTTGCATTCGCACCTAACTATTTCTAAGCACGCATCAGAAGCTACAGGAAATTCTATCCATGTAGGCTGCCAGTTGTCATCGATTTAATATATGCCATCGTAATAATTACGATATTACTTGTTGTTTTTAACACACTCAACTATAGCACATCTAAATAATCCCGTAAGTACTTAACTAACTTCTCTCGATGCCCGCCTCTAAGTAACGTAAATAGGCCTCTCTGCCATGCGATGAATTTTATGTTTTTCCCTAGCTTTTTACTATGGCATTCAAAAAAATTACATTTTCGTAATGCAGTTAAATGTGGGTTTTAGTATGTATATTGTGCATACCGATAACTGTCATTATTAAAAAGTAAACTTCATATATGTAAAAATAAGAGTTGAATGATTTTTGATTTAACCAATTTTTTTTTTGGACAGCTATTTTTTCCTCTAGAAATCAATTCGTCATCATAGAGTTATCCGAAAATGATATCCTACTTACCCTTGTACCTATATATAGGGATATATAGGACTCAACGTGAAGCGCGGCGGAATCAAACTCCCCCTCCCCTCCCCCCGCCACCTGCGCGGTGGGTCCCGATGGCAACCTGCCTAAATCCGCTCAGGAAGACATAAGGAACAATTGTGCCAAGTATGAGTCTTAAATCACAAAATGCAGGGTACATCGCACTAAATCCCCAGCTAATACATATTAATCAGTCTGTTGTTAACACTTTGACGGACACAGCCGACTACGTGATGGCACATATTTCTTTCATGATAAAAAATACGGCGTATTGTCACGTTGTGCGACATTTAAGCTGTCAGGGTAATATTGATGAGAAACAATGTGGTTAAACGTGTAACCGAATCGTGCTTCTGTTATTATTATGACTTCAGATGATGAAAATTTGATGGGTTATATTCTGGATCAGAAGTAAATTTGTCATCATTGTTGAAAGGGCCTTAATTTTCATCCCTGGATAAAACACTTTTAAACAATTGGAAAACGCGTCTCCTTTCATCATGATATCACTCTTCTATATAAAATAATTACATTTTTACTTTATTTCCGTCCATTGCTATTGCATTCACAGTATCTTTGCTAAATATGTAACTCAATACAAATACAAGATAATATACAAGGTATTACTATCACAATATTATCGTACTAGTAATATGTCTTAAAAAGCAACACAGAAACAACCTACGCATCGACTTAACGTCGTCCAGCTGGCAGGACTATACCTGTTTACGGACGTCATGGGACGCTCGATTTACGTTGTGCCGCTCGATTTACCGTTACATT
>JAOPUG010000276.1:17774402-17784673 GCA_027564375.1 Micropterix facetella | reverse complement strand
ACTAAGGAAAAATATTTTTCATATTTAATTATTTAATGTTCAGTTTTTTCCTCTATAACAAAGTTTTCCACGTAAAACAAATGTTTTTAAAAATATTTTGTAAATAATTTTCATGTTGCCTTTTGTGACTAATAATATCAATAATCTCGCATTTAATCGTTTATTACCAATTTTTACCTCTTTTATTTTTACCAGTATAAAAAAATATTCAACAACCGGAATATATTAATTTGTATTCAACAACCTGACGCGGAAGATATTGCTCCTCTGTATAGTGCTCTACCCATTATATGTGGTGTTCTGCAAGTCACCATTCTAGCACCCTCACTGTACACTTTCGACATACGTTTGCGGATGTGGGTGACATTCAAGTATTTCTGTCCTTTAACGTAGGAGACACCGATTCTGCAATAGTAAAAGTCAACGAGAACCTTATTAGACAGGTCCTATGGACATGGCCTTCAGCTAAATTCCTCTATTATTGTTCTGCTCATAACTGATTAATGGTTCCGAATTAAATATGCTAAATACAACTCTTCTAATCGGCCTCATGCCACTAGTTATAATATCTAGAGCGCATGTTGCCCGTAATCTCAGTCTGAAGTTTGATAAAAACCTACTATTTGACCCTCACTCAATGGTTTTTTTCTAGACTCAAGTGTTCTTTCCGAATTAAATATTCTCTTAGTAGTAGTTGCACTAGGATTCTTCTAATTAATGCTCTGGCTTAACCCATGATTACGGTGATTGCGTATATGGACCAGTCTTTGTAAGTTGGACCAAAAACGTATTCAGCGGCTTCAAAATGCCTGCGCCAGATTTTGTTACCACATCCCAGCCCGATATGTCTCTTCTTTCCTATTCAAATCCTCCATCCTGAATATGGAAAACCGCAGGCAATTGCACTTTGCCGAGTTTGTATACAGAGTTATAAATAATAAACTATCCAGTTTCTCGTCTTCCAAGCTTAAGTCGTCCCAGCGCAATAGTCATCTGGCCATTATCCCGACGTATAAGACTTCAGCATATAGAAGTAGATTCGCATCTGCAGCTTCTGCTATGTGGAATAGTCTATGCAGATATGCGAGGTCGAAATCCATCGGAGTTCTCAGTACAACATACTCAAAAATATTAAGTCAAAAACGAGGTCCTTAACCTAAAATTAGGGCGTCTTTAAAATCAATGTCCACATTGATGACGTCCCTCATTGATATTTTAAGTCTTGCTTTTTAAAGTTATTCTTCTTCTACCTCTGTCACATTTGAATTTTTCAACATTGTGTATTATATCGATGTAAATTAATAAAATATATATAAAATTTGTCTACTTCTGTGTACTGTGTAAAACCTATTTAACCCATGACATGACAAACTTTGATATGATAATACATTCAATATGATATTTTTGATTAAACCATGACTTTAATTAGGATATAGCAAAATACTGTACCGTATTTAGTTATCATCAACGTGAATGATCATTTTGTGAATTTAAAGGACTCACTGCTAACACAACCTGTATAAGCTGGGTAAGGCGGATTGATGAGGTCGTATTTGTAATCACTGTCATGGGCAGGCGTTGCAATACTTATATAGTACAGGACGCGCAGTTACGGTTAATCTCGAGTTATTTCGTGGCATATAGCCGTACGATCATTTGCATCCGGGCCTGCGTTGGTTTACTATCAGGATAGTATTACACTAGCTGATTTATAATAAAATTACGGTGAAACGTCTCACAGAAGGGATTTCCACGGCAGAGAAAGTTGATTTAGAAATAAAAAATTATAAAGCGATGAAGAAAAGTAACTCGCAAACGAAAAATCAAAATCTTATTTTAAAAATTCTTCTTTCTTAATATAATGTATCGATATCCGTAAAAACATTTGAATTTAATCTTCTTTAGATTACATACATTTGTAAAAGTAGTTAGGAAAAGAAAAAATATAGAATCGAAGAAAGGTTTCTTTTCGAGTAAGGATACCAAGAAGATGATTATACCTTTTTAAATTATGTAACTTACTAAAGCCAAACATACCTTAGTGTCACATTCCCGTTTACTTTTTATCTCCGCCATTTCCTTGCAAGCCCACGCGGCACTAACATTATCATAATGATTGGTAACAAGTTGTTGCGAGGCGGAATATCTAATTATTGAACTGTCTCGCGCTTGCACTTAGCATAAGGTGATGTTTTGGATTACAATTAATTGTTATTTTATTGATACGAGTATATAACCTACTTGTGTTATCTAATATTTTAGTTTATCATTTTATTCAGGATTAAAAATGAAAGGTTACCATGACCTTAAATGTATGTCGTAACGTCGACATAGCGCCAATGTTTTAAACGGACTTATCGTTATGTAATCCGTTACACTAATAGGGTAGACCGGGTGCAATAGAAACAGGAGAATAATTGAAACAGTAGATGAAACAATTAGAAATCTAACGTTGTACATTCAAGTGAGTATTTGATGTGAGGTACCACGAGAGACTCACTCCAATCACCCGTTACTCGTATGTTGCGTTCCGTTTGGCTTTATGGAGTGCAAAGTTTCCAGCATGCGGTTTAGCAAATGCCAGTGATGCGTCCCATTTGGATCTCAGCAGTGCAGAATCTCCAGAGGAATTTCTTCAGAGAACGCCCATGCCTTCGAGTCGAGGCGGTTGCAGCAAATTCTGCAATATTTGACAGCTGTCATCTCGGTAGCCATTGAATAACCGTTTTTAGACAAATTCAAAACAAAAGTGGCCTGTGTATATTAAAATTAATATATTTTGTGTTGTTTTTCGTGCTTTTTTTACTAAAATGGGTTTAACACAAATAACGCACCCGGACACACTGAATGCGAAGACAATGACATGACAGCGCCCAGCGTTCCGTTTGGAGTCGGATTTACAAGCGGTATATTTGAGGAATTTGCAGCATTTGATAAAAACGATTTGAAATTCCCCAAAGGGAACGCACCTGTAGATGCCAGAAAACAGTAGTAGCATAGCTAGCGAAAAAACCGCTTTTGCAGATTCTTTCCAAAATTTTCAGGATCACTAAAATTGAGGCTGAGTTCTTGAATGCCTTGAATAAGGTTAAGAGAGATAGATAATAAATAAATCTAAATGTTCTTTTTCACACAATCATTTTAAAAATATATTTGTATCAATAAACAATACAAAAAAGACATAAATATATGTCCTTATGTGTTATTATTTTAGCTGTGAGCTTACTAGGGGCTATTATATCCAAGTCTGGAGCTTTAAAATTTGACTCTCATATCTATCTACTTAGTCTATTCCACAAAGCTGTATGCGAAACAACCTTTAAAAGTAGATGTTTTGCTTTTAGGTATTAGTGCCTAGCAATCTTTGCGGCGAGATAATATTTTTTGGAGAAATAGCGTAATAAGGGGTTTTGCTTATTGAGGTTTTCATCGTAAGTTTAAACAAGTTGAGCTGACTACGGTGCACCATATTTTGGATTGCCGATTTATAGATTTATAAACAACCTAAGCCATATTATATTTAGCAGCTTCATAATATTTTGTCGTCTAATAAATACTTACATTTTTATTTGTAATTAAACGAAAGGTTGTTTTTCGTAATTGATATTTTAAATGTCACCGATATCTGTTCTAACCGTGCCCAGGCACTTTTGACGTTTCCGGATCTCCTTATGTTACTAATATTTATTAAAATCGTTACAATAAGTAAAATATTAAGAAAAATGTAAACATTTTTTTATATTCATCAGTTACATACCATTGCTATGTAACTGACATACCATTTAATTTCAGAAAGGTAACAATGCATCGAAAAACCATTTTCCTAACATATTTCTATTGTCTCCGGCCTACCCTACCTCTATTATTTTTAATACTTAATAGGATAAGGAACTTTTTATAAATATTTTTTTCTTTATTGGGGCTTACGAACAAACTGTGTCATGTCGAAACTTCATTCTATTATTAAAATCGATTTGATTTTACTTTCTCGTTCGTACTGACAAAATTCGTTTCACAAAATTAAATGTAAATCTGCCTGTCAACGTTTTAGCCTAAACTAGAGTTCCGGTGTCATTGAAATTTAGCATAGAGTTTTATGGTATCGAGACCATTTTTGAAACTTTTGCTTTAGCCCTAAAATGGAGAGAGGTTGACATACAAAACTTGCGTTTTTATGTTTTTAATTCTGGAGCCTATCCTACTAATCCGACTGGGCAGAAAGTTGGCATGCATATTTACACTACCTAGTAATATCACTGAGATATTTTTTCTGCTTTAAGCCTAAAATGGGGAGGGTTTATCATAGCCATCATGTTAGAGCATAAGCTACTAGTCCGATTGAACAGAAACTTGGTATATATGATCGGTGCCACCAAATCCACAAGGAAAATTCCGTTTTCATTATTTTATGATATGTATTTGCAGTACAAATGTCTCAAAGAAATATTCTTGATTTTTTCATTAATTCTAAAATGGGGAGGTATTGTAATACAATATCTCCCCCAATTATCACCTAGAACAAAAGCTACTGGTCCAGTTTGGCAACAATGTGTTATAGCTATTTATGACTGCTTCGGCCTATATTTTATTTTCGACTTAATCTTAAAATGATAAAATTGCATCCAAAATAGTCAATAGTGAGATTTTTCACATAGTGGTTATCAATTAGCCCGAAAAATTATTTCGGGACAAATCTGGAATTTGGAATAAAGGGTTTTTTATATTTTAATTTCATAGCAATTTCATGGCAGCGTATAGCGAACCGATAATGGTGCTTTCAGTATTTTTATATTAAATTGACAAATTTCGAATGTATCGTACAAAAAGCATTGTTTCTGTAAGAGATATCGCTTTATTCATTAAATGATAAGTCTCTGATTCTTGAGTATTTTCAGTTTTCACAATTGCGAGAAAGTTGGTTTGAATCCTGTTAAAAGGTTTATTTAATTGTTCATGATTTAACATGAACAATTGCAATCATCTCGAACAACAGTTGCAATGATCCCGTAACTAGCGAAAAAGTGTTTGCGTTCCATGCCATACATGTTACTGCTGTGGTAATGCTAGGATATGTGTTTTTGTTTTGGTTGTTAACAATGGTGTTTTTGGTTTCAGGCGGAAGAGTTGAATGCGCTGGTCGGAAATGCTTTTCGCATGGCGTTTGCCTCTCAGTTGCGAGCAGCCGCACTTCATAGCCCTCACGATAATTGGGTAAGTATCATTTTGCTTGAGAGTCTCATTCATAGAATATTAATACATATATAACAAGTAACTGACACAAATTGCAACTAGTCTATAAAGCAGGCATGGAATCTCAAAATCCTTGTTGTTTTTTAAATGAAATTCATTCATTTATTTTCCCGGTCTTTGAATTAAAACACCAAACAAATTTTCATATTGACGACATTATGAATTGCATTGCGTTCTTTCACATGTTTCGTTGCTGCATTGCGTCGCGATCTGTCGTGTATTTCGGTGCCACATCGAGGCACGATCTTCCGCATGCATCGCATTGCAATACGATTTCACCCGTATTTCGGTGCCACGTCATATCGCGATCTTTCGCGTGTTTCGGTGCCGCACCTCGGTCAGATCTTAGCGTGTTGGCGATGCTGCGTCATAGCGGTGACGCGATCTTTAGCGTGTTTCAGTGCCGAATCGATACGCGATCTTTAGTATGTTTCGGTGTCGCATTGATGCATGATTTTTAGCGTGTTTCGGCGCTGCGTGTTTAGTGTGTTTCAATTGGGAACCGATTTCACGCGTATTTCGATGCCGCATTGCATCGCTGTTTCTCGCATGTTTCGGTGCCACGATGAGTTATCATGTCGCCGCACGGGGATAGGTATAGTTTAGGTAAATCCCCGCGAGGCCGCCCGGGTCCGAAATTCTCCATGCGCCAAACCTCAACAATCCGTGCTACTGGTTTTACTGATGCTTTTATTTCATTCTATAAGCCAGAAGAAATTGTGTTATACAAATATAGTAATCGTTAAATTATCACCATAAAAATCGACCAATACAAATAATCGGTAAATGTTAATAATCGTCAATTTAGATTTATCGTTTCATCACTACTGCTATTGCTAATGCTAATGCTATTTTATTCAGTAGTAAAAATGGAAATATTATGGACGGCTTTTATCAGAGGGGGCATGAAACGAATAATACATCGGTACTCCAGACAGTCATATACTATTTGCTCCTGCAAATACAGACGCGAACATCTCATTCCAGAATCGAAAGTGTTCGCAGCGGGCCGCTCCATTGTGTGTAAAATTCGCGGCCAGTCATCCGTCGCTGCTCCGGCGAGAGTTAATCAAGCAAGATATTAAAAACCGGGGGCGAGGCTTTCATTTAAATGATCATTCAAGTGCAAACTGGTCGGGGCAGATAATATCGTCGCCCGCTTCCAAACTAACGCAGTGAAAATGTCGCAGCTATGTTTTTCCTTGCGGGCTTATTATTCTGTCCTTTTTCTGTCCTAAAACTATAATATTCTTTACTCTAAACAGAGATCTCAAATACATGTCAATGGAGTCAACTATTGTATTGTATTGTATTGTATTAGATCTTTATATACGTACCATAAGTACAATGGGCAGTACCTACCTAAATATGCAATAATAAAGTGGAAAGAAGAAATATGCAATAATAAAAGCAAAATCAAAATAGCACAATAATTTATAAGTATCTGAGGGATGTCGAAGGATAAGAAAAGGAGGAGAATAGAAGTTGAAGGCGATGGAAGTGATTGATTAAGTTTTGGCACGATTAAAAGTATATCTTCAATGGTACTTTGAATGAAGACATAGAAGTTGCGTTTCAAATATAAAATAGGAGCTGGGCCAACATAGGAGCTGTATGAACTACAAAAGAGTACTTGAAAATGATGAGCTATATATTCTAGTGGTACTCCTTCTAATAATTTTTAACGTATCTATTGCGGCTCTGTTATTGGTTTATGGACATAATAATTTTTTTTCTCTATGAAATACCTTATCTGAATTTATATATATAACAATATTCAACTCAATCATTCAAATTGTCAACTCTAAACGGCCAAATTTGGGATTAATGTGTGTTCTACTACATAAATAAATATTGATATTTATTTGTATTTTCCGTGCATTCCTTCGCAAGTTTTTTTTAAAATGGCCTTTATTGTTATTTCTTTTTTCTTTAAAATATTAAAAAAGAAGAAACTAGAAATTTCCTCTAAATTATTATGAATGGCTAAATCGCTTTCGGGAATGGGAGGAGTAAACTTTGTAAGCAATTTTCAAGTTGCTTCAATATTTACTTAGAGGCAGGTGATGCCTAAGTCGGTCAGAGTCTCTGCAGCGCCCAGTCTTGCCTCTTTTTCCACGGATGGAAAACTTTCCGGGCGGGCCTTATGAAAAATGTAAGTGTGCCGTAGGCCGGGTTGCGGCAGATTGTTCGATCGTAAAAAAACTTACGAGCCGAACCGTAAAACGAACGCAAAAACACAGGGAAACCGCACCAGAATGGCCCACTACCGATCTTGCCGTGAATTTCAAATCTGAATCTGAATTACGGAGATGTGTCGATGAATGGGGGGAGGGGGAGGTGGTGTTACATATTTGGGTATATACAATATTGTTTTACAGGCCATATCGCATGACATCCGATTACTAAGAGGAAGGGCATGTTTTGGTAGCCGATGTATCATGCGAGCACTGAACTCCTTCTGTGTTTATTATTTTTATAAATAGGTTTATTTTTATAAAAAGGAAAAAGTGCAACGCGATTTTAAAATCGATCACCTACTGATATTCCAATATGTGACCTCGAGTTGTTATGATTTTAGCTACACTATGGCAGCTAGTTAGGTTTCAGTAATCCGCTATTTTGTGGTGGTTGCAATGTTGGATTTAGAATGACGTCACATAGCTTATTGTATTCTTCTTATCATACCCTTTTATCTGATCCCATGTCGATAGGATTGTTAAGAGAAAGTTAGGCCGCCATTGTGGTGGTCGCCATATTAGATCTACTGTAATATTGAATAAAGTGTATTGTAACGTCTTCAGAACCAAAGGTGTGTGAAAAATTTCAGCATGATCGGATATCGAGAAGTTAGTTTAAAATTGATAGCAAAATTTGTACCCAACATACAAACAAGAAAATGAGACGATAAAAACGTAGTAATAATCGACTATTTAATTGAATACAAATATGTAACGTATTTAAAATTATTAATATATATTGTCAAATACCTTAGTTAGAACGACAATATGCATAACTTGAAACTGAATACTTTCTTTATAAGTACCTTCATAACCACATTTTATTTAAGGCGAAAACAAACGTTTCCAACCTTTGCTTGTATGTTTCCTATTCCTACTGCAGAGCTTCTTCATTTGTATTATCGGTAACGCGATCCGTGCACTGGAATTGCTCAGTTAATACCCGATATAAATATGGAACGAAGTTAATGCTTGGAAAAATGGACGGAGCCGCGGGCGGTCTCTACCGCGAGAGGGCGCCGGACGCAGGATGCAAGGGAGGTGAAAAATTGTGACAAAAGCTCGTAAATCTGGGAGTTAATACTCTCTGGGCTCTCGCTGGACGGCCTGCACCGATGATGTAACAGGAGGTGGCCTCAGCCTATTGCTGATTCCGCCTATAACTCCACGTCTGCCATCCACTTCTGAGTTAGAGCCCAACCATGTGCATTTTATGTGGTTAGTATTAGCCTCATAGATATTTTGTCTCCAGTGCAAAGTACTTGACTATGGGGCTGTACCTTTAATACTTAGCCTGGTCTCTGCTCGTTTCAATAATGTTACCAAACATCAGTTTACACTATGGTACGGGCGAACCCGCCATCTCGGGGCGGTATAACGAAAATTATCGTCTTGTCGCCACGAAGTGAACGCATGGACTTGGACAAAGACAATATATGTACCAAGCTCCACCACAGCCCATGAGAGTCCAACTCCTCACCGCAATGCACTGGGAATTTTCAAGCTCAGTGGGGCATCCGCGCGACTGGGCTTGATTTTTCCGTCCTCCCGTCTGGTAGCAGGTTCGAAGTTGCTTGCTCGTTCTTCTACCGTATGTACGCAACAATTCTTCTCAGAAAAATGTCTCGGATACGAGGCGCCACCCGAAATCGAGTGGCCAATGTATAATTTCTAAGGATAGATAACATAAGGTATCTAACTACCCCCTTTCTTAGGCCGCATTACGCTTCCAAACTCATTCGACTATTCTTTGTTGAGCAAAGGCCGGTATATCCGAGATACAGAGGGGCCCCTCTTCAGGAAAGTTGTTGAGCAAAGGCCGGCAAGCCGACCAGTGCTCAGACATCCAAAGCCGCCCGAAGTGTTCCTCAGATCAATCGCTCAGCGGGTTCGCCGGACTAGTCCCTCTTTGGGGAGGCTGCCGGATGGGAGCTAAGCCTTGAGTCCGGCCGACAGATTTAAACAGAATTGGTCATTAGGACCCAAGCTGCACGTGCCATTAGCCCCCTATCATCAACCCAGCTTGTACATCCTGTATTTTGACTGTCAGCTGGTGCTTTACTCGATTGATTAATTAAGGGGACAGTTTCTGGAACCCAATGGGGTTTCTGCCATTTTCAATTAATACTTCATTTACATTGAAAATACGCGTTATAAAATAATTCTGAAAAAAAAAACAAGCTAATGAAGAATGGCTTCATGATCAGTGATTGTCGTTATGTCGAAATTGTTGAATTGATATAGTAAAATTTTGCCAAAGTATGAGGTGTGATTGGAAAGTTTTAACAATAAGCTTGTAATTTCTAAATGGCAGTACATACAGGCTATTGGGATGGATCTTCTTCAAAGTTGCTATCTTCTGACGGAACAGATAGACTACAACAGTGTTTCCAATTTTGGAAGCATTCCGAGAAATTTTCTTTCTTTAAAGGTGTTAAGAACCTTCTCCATATTTGCATGGATATCTTCAATGGAGGCAAATCGCCTCCCTTTCAGCAATTTTTTTGGCAGGGGTTAGATCAAGGGTACAGAAAGAATTGCATTAATGAAGAAATGTGAAATTTTACCAAAAAATCCCTGATTGAGGACGCATAATGAGCCGGCATATGAATTGGATTATTCGCCACGATTACGCACCGACTCATAGAAGAAGACGCAAAAGTCAGGACGAAACTAAAGAAATTTTATTTTAGTAGTTGGTACAACTTTGTATTGGTAGAAATATTACCTACACTAAATTTATTCAAGAACTATGTAAAAGGAAATATAAATTAATTAAAG
>JAOPUG010000276.1:17732207-17746296 GCA_027564375.1 Micropterix facetella | reverse complement strand
TAAGCGCATTTGTAGCCATATTGTAAACACTTTCACAACTGGTTGAAGCAAGTATGATAGCCGTATCATCAGCGTATGCCACGATTTTTCCCCAGTATCCAGTGCACATAAATCGTTTATATAAATTAGAAATAGGGTAGGTCCCAGAGTGCTACCTTGCGGAACGCCATAACTATTAGATTTTCGAGACAATTTTCGCTGAAAGTGTCACCAACCCGAACTCGTTGTGTTCTCTCGGAAAGATAGCTGTGAAACTATTCATGTTCTCTGTCTTTGCTACCTATCTTTATCAATTTCCTAAGTAGAATTTCGTGTAAGAGTATCAAATTCCTTCGCAGGGTTTAAAAAGATAGCAAGACACTTTTTACTATTATCTAAGTGGTCTGCCATGCATTCGGCAATACTTAATATGGCAACATGGGTTTCCTTATTTGTCCTAAACCCAAACTGACCCTTCGATAACAATATGTTATTTTTAAAGTGAGAACTAAACTGATTGTTTATGAGGTTTCTAATATTTTTGATAGCACACATAGTACCAAAATAGGCCTGTAGTTAATGGGATCGCACTTATCGCCTGATAAGTGCGAATAGGTAAGTTAAATATCGGAGTAATATTAGCAGATTTAAACGCATCTGGAAAAATTCTGCTTACTATGCTACAATTGAATATGTGTGTGATAGGAGTCAATAAATATTTGGCTGAAGCTTTTAGTATTTTAACAGATATTATTTGATCTAATCCCTTTGCACAGTCCACCTTCAGAGTTTTTATTATATTTATAACTTTGCCTTCAGTAATATATTTCGTTGCAAAAATGAGTTGCTATTGTTTGTATTAATCATTTGTGGGATTTGATGTTCGGAAGTTTGAAAATCTTCACATACATTTATTGCCAGAGTTTTGCCGATGCCCGAAAAATGTTTATTGAGCGCGCTTGCTATTTTGTCTTCACTTTTTATTTTAGTGTTACCAACCCTTAGCTCGGATACATTGCATTTGTTTTTTATATTGCTCAGCTCTTTTACGATATTCCAAGTTGTTTTAGGATTGTAGTTATCAGCTTCGATATTCTGCCTATAATAGTTTTCCTTGGTTTGTGATACTAGTTTTGCGCATAAGTTGCGGTACCTTTTATAATAATTTCGTAAGTTGATATTATTTGATACATAGATACTCTCACGAATTAAACATATTGTATCCTAAGATTTATATGAAATTTCTGGGGGGAAAGGTGACCTTGGTGGCTTTTTGCTGGCATAGCAAAAGATAATTTTCTAACGATACATTTTACAATAATTCACATACTTCAGGAAACTAAATATTTTGTTCCTAAAATGAAATTAGATCGATTGACATTTTTTATTGTCTATTTTCTCCTTAAGATGTGGACTTTCGAAATAGTCCTATATTTTTGTCGAAAATCCGTTTCACGGCATTTTTCGGTATTTTTATCCATCTCCAAAATAATCGAATTTCCCCAAGCTGTCTGGTTCAAAAATTAACCTGCATAAAGTTCCTACATATTGAGTGATTCTATTTCACAGATGCATACGCATTGCTTTTGTGATGAATAGATGGAGGGTGATTGTTCGCCGGCGATAAAGGGCACGTAAGCCTACAATGGCTCCGTCAAAAGTGAGGGATATTTATTCATCTAATGTTAAAACTAGCATTCATCTAATGTTATGCCAAAATCCGATCCTAGGCCTCCTTGGCTACTGTGTGAGTGGCTTTATTAATATATTTCCGCATTCGATTTATCCAATGCAAACATATTATTATATTGTATTAATTGACATGTCAAAACCATTAATTATTGATTTCTTGAGAGTGCAACTGACTTTTTGGGTGTCTTCTCTAAAAATGTAACAGTTTTGTTGATAATTAGTGCTGCCCTGCGGAAAATGTCACAGCCCCGTTTGGTGCGTGGATCGCGATGGTATACAGAAAAATGCAACTCGAAGTAGCTGAGAGCGATCGATGCATTGCAAAACATTAGCGCATCCCTTCTTAATTATAATATAATATAATTATAATAATTGGGAGAAAGACTAAAAGGAAATACAATTTCATTGTTTCAAGAACAAATTTAGAATACGTTTAAGTCGCTTACTTACTTGTAGATTATAGCTAGGCGACCAGATTTGACAAGCATATTAGTGACGAACATATAATACAGGAATTAAAGAAAATTTAAAAATCAAAGTAATACCACTAAATAAACGTACAATCCAGTTAAAATCTTTTACAAACTTCAAAACAAGAATTTAATCCTTCCGGATCTAGCGAAGACTTTTGGATTTATTGCTTTATTGCAATAATAGCTGAATTCTACGTAATTGAGAGAATTATAAAATAGTGATTATAGCAAAGCTGCGCAGACACAGGCTTGGGGGCGTATCTAAAATTGCTGGAGCTTAAATTTTCCGCATGAATTGTCCGCAATAGGCTGGCGGGTCTGAAATTCAAGTTAAATTACTCACAATGGACGCTGAGCATAATCCTCTTGCTGATGGTGGGCGGTACACCATTAGAAGCTATACAAAGATAAGCGCCGGCATGGATTCGGCTCGCTCTCGTTACATTCAGCACTGGCCCGTCGAAAGTAACAGCTGAAAATTAACAATCACCGATTATCGTAGCGCTCTGATTGATTAATAACCAATGCGCGTAGGTTATTAATCTACAACTTATCACAAAAATATTCCTTTTTTATTGGATCCAGATTGATCCGGGTCGCAGTGAAAGGAATTGCTTAAATTACAGCATAAAACTAATAGTAATATTATTATAAAGTATGCATATCAGGGCTGACATCAAGTGAGATTTTGTATGGTGTGTGTGTAATTGTGGGCGTATAATTGTGAATAAGCGAGTGCTGCGTGCACTGTTTGAAATAATTCAATTTTAATTCAACGTATATTTTTAGTAATAGGAATAAGAAGTTGTGTCTCTCTCATCGAAATGTAATATTGCGAGTAAGCCTAGCGAGGGGTAAATCCAGTAGAGGTTTAACAGCCAGTTTTATGTGTGTATGTTAAGTGTAATTAGACTAAGAAAATTATGTAGAATGCTTCAGAATAATGTAGAAAATACTTTAATAATTTATTAGGTTAAGATAATAGGTTTTAGGTTAAGAAAGATAAGAACGGGTTTGGTTTTAGTGTAAGTCCATAGTCTAATGTAAGATATTACTCTATTATGTAAGGTACTACGGTATGTAATTTACTAGGTTAAGGTAATTTTTATGTTTAATTATGTAAGGATTTTGACGATTTATGCCCTCTCTTGTTTTACTTCATTAGTTAAACGGTGACTGGTACCCCTGCGACACAGGCTTTATGCCTAGTTGGAGGTAAATCTAAGGCTCATTTTAATGTAGGTACTTTTAAGTTAGCGATAAAATATTGTTTATTTAGTGATGTAAATAATTTAAGAAAACATGTATAATCTTAGAAGTCTTGATAAAATAAATATGTAACCGTTTTTCTCAAAATATGCCCAACTTACAATCACCGCCTACGCCCTTGATCTGCCGCCCATCTTCTCTCCTCCAAGTGATGTTGGGCGACGGTGAACCTTGGGCCGCGCAACGCAACGATACCGATCCGCCTTCGCGGACGGCAGCATCGCTGCTGCTCTCAGCATCGATGAAATCAGGAGGCACTGAAGACAAACAAAAACATCGTAAAATTTACGACCGAATAAAATACGCACACGAAACGGCGAAAAAGACAAAACGACATCAGGTGCTCCTGCCTTATAAGCAATAACCTTCTTTCGGTCCATGAATATGGAAGTAAAATTGGCCTGGTGATTTTTATGTACATGAGAAATGGATACATAGCCTTTTGATACTTGAAACTGGAGATACTTATAATTTTCCGAGTATAAATTGAGTACCACAAAATACACTTTCTTCTGCTATCAGGGTTTAAAAATAATATATTTCATGACAATCGGATTATATGTCAGTTTAGATAGTGTGCCACTGGATGATGCGACGTGAGGCGACTATACACTAGTCAGTTTAATTTCTTTGTTTGTTATGCTAATATAAAGTTTTTTTCATGCTATGTATTGAGAAGCGCATTGCCAATATGTATGTTCCATTCAAAGCCCGTACCGCGACGAGTACTCTATTACGTAAAAAAAATTGATGGTCATAATAAACTGCGTGCATTGTGGAGCGCAGCACTGCAGCATTGTGGATGCGATACATTTTTACAGTATGGCAGGCATACAAATAATATTTTTTAAATAAAAAAAATAAATTTATCATTATTTTGTAGATAGTGTCCATTTACACACACTATATTATGTACTTTATACAGAATGGGTTTGGGAACCAGACAGTATGGGAAAATCTGACGCTTTTGGATATTTTCGACAAGAAAAGAATGGCATTATTGCTTTTCTTGAAAGTCTGTATTTTAAAGATAAATTATACTGTTTAAAAAAAAATCATGCCAATCGCCCCAATTTCAATTTAGAGTCAAATGAAATAGTTTTCTGAAATATGTATATTATTATAATATGTATGGTTAGAACATTATCTTTTCCAATGCCATCAAAAAGGCACCAATATCACTGTTCCCTACAGGAATTTCGTAAAAAACTTTGGCATACTTATCGACGATAGCCTATATTGGTATCCCAACATCTTCGAAAGTTTTCTTTCCTTTAAGAGCGTGCAACATTTCTTACCTATTTATATGAACGAGGAACGCTTAGACAAACTTGAAAGATTTCAAAATACTGGCATACAATTCATAATCTCGCTGAAAAAGTTTGATCTCCACCTTTCGCAAGCAAATCACATGGTTTCGCATCAGAGACGCTAGGCATCTTCATATTTTTCTCTGCTGTTCCGTGTGGTCCATAAAATTAACCCCACAACCTTTATGATCTCTTTTCCCAACTATCCTTTCACGGCCTACCACTATGCTCAAAGGTATTTTTTTTTCAATTCCTCAGCATAATTCGACCCCCTTTACCAAGCCCTTTGCAATTGAAGCACCTCACCAATGGTATTCTCTGCGTCTTCGCATATACGACACATTTACGCTCGGCGTATTTTAAAAACTGAAATCCTATTTACTGGGTAACTATGCGGGCCACAAATGACCTTCTCCTCATAACTCAAATTTACCTCATATTACCCTATCAAAGGGTTCGTCATGGTACTGGCTTCGAATGGGACATACAGTTTGGCAATTATCTACTGGAATGACAGTATGAAAACTACTGAGCGTTCTTTTACTCACTTCTTCTCTCTCTCTCTCTCTCTCTCTCTCTTTTCATTAACTCAGATTTAAACCTGCGGTACTAAAAGAATTCAAAGTGTTTTCTCTAGAGTCTATACGTATAGGTAGGAGATAGTACAGGCTTTAAATCAAACCTCGACGCCTGCGAGAGAAATGCTAATGTTTTGAGAAAGCACAAGAGGGCGCGCTCTCTGCGAGGGTCCGTTCTCGAGAGCGTTTACACTCATTATGCAAAGTGGAGTGTCAACCCCTTCCTTACCCGTTAACCCAAAGCCTTTCACAGACTACCGCCCGAGAAGGTTACTGGCCTTATAAAAAAATCCAGCGTCCACCTAACTAAGACTGTACGGTCCCGTATTTAGGTGTGTCAGAGTAAATAACTATTTTTTTATTTTTTTATTTTATAAAAAGATTAGACAATAACGTCACATCCATTTATTGAAGCTTTAAATTTTGGTTGATAAATATACTTTATTAAAAATTAATAATCCAAAATATCAATTATACAAAATAATATGTAACTGGTATTGAACCCCTAACTCATCCACCTTACAGTCCCGACTGACTTGTTGTAGTAAATGGAATAAATGTAAGACTGGAATAAATTTTAATGTTTCCAGGGCTGGTTTAGACGGATGGAAATTTGAATAGAGAATAATGGAGACCATTTTGCAGAAATATAATATAAATGATAAAAATATATTACTTTGCGCATGTATCAACACTTATAACATATAGTGACCGTATATACAAGATAAACCCGGATTTATTGCGTGAAGTTTGTAGCATCCGAAGTTTCGACGACGTTGCAACCGCTGTTATCCAGGTAAGACCAGTTTAGGTATGTCCATAATGCCATTCTCTAACCTACCCTGAACAACGGCCGTTTCAACATCGCCGACAAGTCGTACGCTAAATACTTCACGCGGTAAATCCGTTTAATCTTATTTATAATGCCAATCCACCGCGATAGCTTCGATTTGATAGTTTTGACTAGTTTTACCTGAACACAGTTTTAATTGTAACATATACACTTCAAACTGCACTTTTTGAATACGTAACTGAATGTTACAAACATAGACAAGGACTAAATATACACAAACACTCGATTCCACAAGGAATGCCCATTACGTAGCATATTTGACACTTTAGGCTTGTCGATTCCCGTGCCCGTTTACAAACCGATCCCTTATTACCAAACCTATCTGTTTTATTACTTCTAATAGCTTTATTCGGTTTAATCACTTATTCCAGGAAGTGGCTCATATACATTCACCAATAGGTTTTGAGGGTGTAGATTCTAGTAGTTTATAAGATTAATACTACGTCCCTAATAATCTAAAATTTTAATGAAAATCACATTTTTGAGAAAATTGCCTTAATACGTTTTACATATCTATTGCTGGAATAAATATTGCCACTGCCATTCGAATGATATTTCTTGTTAAACATTACTTCAACCACGATATTTTTTTCTCTTGAATGACCAGGATATTTTAAGTAATGTTACAAACATTGCATCTACCTTGGATGGTTTGTTTTTTGTTGCAAGCACCGCAACTCTATTATTACAACGCCTTGACAAAATACTGTAAGCGCCATAAATTGTCGTTCTTATTGCCCCCTGTTAAATTTGAAAAATGTCACTCGTATTACTTGTTGTGACATGTATTGATCCCACTACTTAGAAGGCGATTAGAGTTTCAGAATTTACTTTAGTTATTTTTTGACACATCCGTATAGTGTGTAGTCGCGCTGTTATAGGCATCAATACAGAGGGGCATCTGCGTCGCTCATTGTTATACGCTCTCTATACATACACATATGTATGTATATAATTTAGTCCGTGTAGCAAAGGCAGGCAGGCAGCCATCCGGGTAGGGAATATTAAATGATATGTGTCACGCTCACCACGTTTCCTCAATCCTTTCCGCCGTATTATTCTTATGCCATATTACGTTTCCCCCACCATAACAATGCCGAAAGAAGCGCGCGGCTTGTGCTAAATAATTAAAAACTTCCCATCTCGCACTCTGGATACAGCCAAGTGTAATTTACGGATCCTACTGTGAAATTGTTTCTAGAGTAGCTCAACCCCTAGCCAAATGTATAAAAAAAATCTCACCGTAACTTTTCCTGTGAAACTTGCTATATCACTCCTCCCCCCCCCTCCTTCGAGTTAAATATAATAATAATAATAATAATAACTGTTCATTTACTATAAAAATGGCGAGCGTATTGCCTTGCGGCAATATCTATCAGTTTACCCATAAAATAAGTGTATGTCACAAGTTTTGCTTTGGCTACACAAAATATTGAAGGAGAAAAAAATTCAAGACGAAAGAAAATCAGAAGTAATAAAATACCAAATAAAGATCCACAGGAAAGGAAGGACAGGGATCCAGAATAGAAAAGCTTAGAATGGTCGGTTATGTTATGGTATTAGGTTAACGTGTTCCTTCAGCCTGGAATTGAACGTGGTGGTGCTTGGTGCTGTTATTATTTGGTAACTCTTTCCAGAGTCATGCAGCTTGCACGGAGAAGGACTAGGAAAACAAATAGCTGCTTTGACCAGGGATTGATAACAAGTTATAGCCTTATAATCAGAGGGAAGGCTGTGCGTCGATGGAGGGGTGAACCTTTCAGCGAGAAAAGCGTGACACTATTCTCGAGGATTCTATATAGATAGAAGACAGGTTTAGCCTGTCTCGTCTCCCTGGTGGTACGCCATTATAGTCTACTTTGGTACTCCGTGATATGAGATCATATTTTCTGAGGCCAATAATGAAGCAAATAAAGACGTTCTGTAACCTTTCCCCACTTTGGTGGCCAGCTCTTTTGTCAGATCGAAGAAAGCGGCATCGCCATCGTGAAGGAGGGGGAGAGGCAAATATTGGCAGATTCTCTCTTTACTTTTCTCCAGGAGAAAATGTTGAAGCCTCTGTAGATACAGCCGGCCGGTCAAACGTCAGCCAGGACATCACCAGCACGGAGATGGATCCAGACCGCGTTCTATGAAGTAGAGCGAGGCAGCACAATGCGCTTGGCAGCCAAAGGCTAAGATACGCACTAGAAAGTTTGGCATCTGAGCTCGTCAGTATGGCCTGGGGTCTCACCTGCCATCATTTCCAGGACACACGGCTACCAAACAGCGAGTTTCTTTTGCGAGGCGAGGCGTAGTCTCTGCGTCATGGTCATATTGGTTGTCGGCGGTTAAATGCACGTATTTATCTCGCGAGCTGCCACGATTGGCAGCGCGTGAGGAAAAGAAACGAGTGAACGAGAAAGATGTACGTATAAAGACGAATTTCAGCGATTGTGCGACAAAGAAACATCACGACGCTGAAAAAGAAAATATTCTGAACAAGAAAGATTTTAAATATAATCCATTGTAACCAATATACGGTATCGCGTTCCACGGATCAATTCTCGCACCCCAAACATGCTTATTTCCGCTTTATACGATTTATTTGATAATTTGTGATAAATAACAAATTCGTAATTTTTTTAGTTAACGCGAATTTCATTTTGAAGCACCAAATTAAATAGCCGTTAAACTAGTGACCCCGAGAATATCACGAAATCTTGCCACCAATACATAACCTCAACTTGGACAGGCATGTACACTGTGTACACATCGTCAGATATGGACAGCGACAACTCACTACCGCCGAACGACACAGAGATCAACGATCCCGATTCGCCGAGAAAACAAACAGTTTCAGTATAACATTTCGAAACTCAGTGTCGAGACGCGGATACCGCTTTTTTGGCATAAACGACCGACTTTTTGGTTCTCTCTGCTGGAGTCAGCAATAATCACACAAAAAGGGCGTTGCCGACATAATTCACATCGTAGTAGCTCAACTCGACCGAAGGGCTATTCAAGAGGTCAGCGATATTATTTTGAACCTACCAGTACAAAACTTGAAAGGTACAATAAAAACCAGGGTCATCAGAGACCGTATGTAGAGACCAAGACAAGACAACAGTTGTCAATAGCCAGTGTAGTTACTACACTGGCTATTGCACAAAACTAAACTGGTAGACAACAAGACATTTTAGCTCATAAGGCGAATGCAAGAGGTAAACGGAGGAAATATCCCTCAAACCATTCTAAAAATCATGTGGCTGGTACAACTACCACCCAAGGCATGAAAGTGTTTTCCACACATAAGGGGGAACTTGGCACCTTGGCTATCATGGCAGACCAGATCGTGGAAAGGGCATCGCAGCTGCACGCCGTGAAGAACGCAGGACGCCAATAATAATTAGAACAAACAATAGAACTGGAGATGCAAGTATACACGCTAACTAAACAGCTGATGGAGCCTAGACCACTGTCGAGTGAACCGGGCGACTTTTAAAACTCTCAAGTCAGCATTCAAAGCGGACGGCGCTACTCGGCAGCTGAGACGTCGATGCTAGACTATCGTCATAGAATTATTTAATTTTATAAATCAGTAATTTAAATAAAAATAAATGTACATGAAGATATAATATGGCAATTCAAAAATCAAAAGTAAACTTAAATTTAATTAAATTTGCCGTTCGTAATGGACATAAACACTCAAGCGCGCTATCTGATACACAACGGCGCGAACCACAACGTGATCCATGTAACACGCAGGCATATACACAGGCTTAACGAATATCTATTATTCGCAGTAAATGGCTCGCAGATCCTACCTATGGCAATAAAAGGCTAATCTTGGAACTTGGGCTTCAACGACCGCTCAGCGCCACATTCATCATAGCAAATGCCAAGCAACCTATCTTACGCGCTGACTTCCTACAAAAGCATCGACTACGAGGAGCGTTCAATAAGTTCTCGGTATAGGTATGAAAACAAAGATATGCAGATGTATTTTTTTATTATTTTTCTATGTAGTCCCCTCTTATCTCAATGCATTTGTTTGATCTGTCAATTATTTTTTTAAAGCTTGTATAAATGCAGTTTTCATTTTGGTTGGCAAAATGTTCGGTCACAGCCGCCTTTAATGTTTCATCGTCAGCATATCGATTCCTTCGGAGATCTTTTTTCAGGTTCGAGAATAAAAATTAGTCACTGGAGGCCTGATCTGGACTGCATGGTGGGTAGGCCATGGTTTCGAACTCGCAGTCGCGCGCGGTAGCTTTGCAATCTGAGCGGTGTGTACTAAAGCATTACCATACAGAAGCAGCACACCTTTGGCCAATTTTTCCCTACTATTTTCTTTAATAGCTGCTCCTAATTGACATAGAATATTGGCATAGTACGCTGCCGTGATATTGATACTTTTATCCTTAGTCTATAAGCAATATGGGGGGTGATAATCCCAAAAGATGGTGGCCATGACCTTCCCAGCTGAAGGAAAGACCTTGCATTTATTGGGATGAGCTGATCCTCTAATATGCCACTGCATCGATTCCTGCCTGCTCTGAGGGTCATAATTATACGTTTCATCCCCAGTAACAATTCTTTCATTGACTGCTTCTGGATTGTTTCCACATAGCTTCAGAAACTGCGAAAAGCATTCCCCGCGAGCTTGTTTCTGATGCGGCGTCAGCATTCGCGGTATCCATCTCGTGGTCACTTTTTACATATGAATTTGGTCATATCGTGGACGGTACCAGTAAATAGGCCAAGCTATCTATTTGTACTTCACTCGACTGTTTGCAATATAATTTTCTCCACTTTTCCAACAATTTCCTGTGAAGAGGCTTCTACAGGCAGACTGGCACGAGGGTCATCTTAGATGTCCTGACTCCCATGTATAAATTCACTTGACCACTTTTGGATAATAAATAACGAAGTGCAAGTCCATTTCCTCTTTAACGCATTTTTGGCTTTTACCTTGTTTGGTTAAGAATGTAATACTAGCACGATGCTTAAATTTTACTAAAAATGTAAAATCGCATATATTGGTAGCGTTTATGTAGGACTACATTAACAAATAAACAAATGAATGTTTTATTTCTTTTTCTTTTTATTTATTAGCTATAAGTGAATGTATATGGCCTGTATTTAAAAGTATACAAAAAAAGGCTACAATTTATGTATACCGAGAACTTACTGAATGCCCTACGAACTATCATATCAATTAGCTGATTATCAAATGCAACCACCTTACTATAACCGCCACGGCGCGGAGGCACGATCGTCTAAGCCCTCCAATCCATATAAACACTCCAAGATTTAACACCGCGAATAGAGTACTGCCAAAGATACCACAGCACAATGCGGAACATTATATTGAGACAACAAGACCTGCCATATTTGCCAGACCTCGCCTGTTCGACCCGGAAATGTATGGAGCAGCGAAGAAAATGTTCGATGGCACATGATCAACGACAGGATGTATCGACCCTCTAAGAGTCAATGTGCAAGCACATTAGACAATAGATATCCTACGAGCGAGGACTATGTGGGGACTACAGGCGACTATTACGGTATATACTCGATATGCCGTGCCAAACTTCCAACAAAGGGCTGTTCGAAAAAACAGATTTCACTTCACTTGATCTCGTTAAGGTATTTAACCATGTACCAGTCAGGAAGATGAGAAACGGCCATATAACCACCCAGTGGACTTATTAAAAATATTGATTAGCCGCGAAAAAGCCACCTTACTAAGTCGGTTAGAGATTCCTTCATATGAACTGCTATTTTTTATGTATCTGTACATTAGATTATTACCGAAAGTGTCGTCACCGAAAAGGACTGATTTATGTAGTTTTGTCTTTGGAAGTTCATGGATATAAATCAAAAACAGGATGCAGCCGATTACGCTTCCCTGAGAAAATCCTTGATGTACTGTATGTAACTAATCCATGACAATATAAGGTATACGAACCAGAAAAACTATCGAATATTTTTAATGGCTATTTATCAATGCTTGTAAGACTATAATTAAGGTGCTGCCATCCAGTAAGAAGGATAATAATATGATAGCTATCCCAGAATCTATTTATCTCTATCCGATTACTGAAATGGAGCTAATTGGATGTATAAAAGGCGTAAAGTCTAAATCTGCGACAGATATTTGGGAACATTCTATGAAACTCTTGAAAGATTTGTCCCAGTAATTATACAAAAATTGCTTCCCATTTTGAATAGCTGCTTAAAACTAGGAGTGTTTCCTTCTAAATTGAAAATAGCGAAAGTGCTTCCTAGTCATAAGAAAGGCCCAAAAACAGAACCAAATAATTTTCATCCAATATCGTTGGTGCCTTGTTTTGTAAAGGTTTTCGAGAAAATAATTTTAACCGTCTATTAGAATTCTTGGATAAAAATAATATACTATCAAATAACCAGTTTGGTTTCCGAAAATATAAATCAACCACCATGGCAATTGGAGAACTAGTGAAGCTCATCTTAAAAGCCTTGGACAACTCTCTAAATCCACTCGCGGTATTCTGTAATTTGTCCAAGGCTTTCGATTCTGTCAATCATGATATCCTTATAGACAAACTGGAGCTGTACGGCTTTAGAGGCAGAACTGACGATTAACTAAAATCATACCTGAAAGACAGATCTCAAATGGTGGAGATAAGGAAAGTTAAAATACTGTCAAAACAGATTACATGTGGAGTACCTCAAGGTTCTATTTTGGGTCAGCTATTTTTTTTTTTTTTTATAAATGATGTGGGTAATTCAATGCCCTTAGAATCTCATACATTACTATACGTAGATGACACTAGTTTCTTATTTCAAGGGGCAACTAGTGATGAGGTGCGACATAATGCTAACCAATGTGTCTCTGTAGCTAGTAACTGGTTTAAAATGAATGAACTATTATTAAACCCCACCAAAACAGTAGCAATGCAATTTGCGTTAAAATAAGTCAAACCAGAAAATAAAGATCAATATCAACATGGACTCAAATAATATCCAGGTCGTTAACACCACCAATAGTAATACAATATTACAATCGACCGGAAGTTAAACTGGAGTCCCCATATCGACAGGCTATCGAAAGAACTATCTTCTGCTATTTATGACATCCGAAAAATCAAATTTCTGGCTGAAGATCAAGCCGCAATCAGCACATAATATGCGTGATTTCATAAGAAGATGGCTTATGGTATTCTAACATGGGGCAATGCGCCGGATAGCCATCGTATTTTTATACTGCAAAAACATGCTATCAGGACAATATTTGGGGTAAAAAGAGACGACCATTGTGCTCCTACTTTTAAAGATAAAAAAATACTGACATTTATATCTGAATTTCTTTATCAGTGATTAATTTACGCAAAAACAAACTTGAAAAACCAGGAAAAATACTCAAACTTACATGGACATAACACACGCAATAAAGACAATATTGTAATTCCTAAAGTGCGGCTGTCTTTATACCAAAAATCATTTTTATATTTGAGCTTTATATTTTTCAACTTACTGCCACCACGAATTAAAATACTCCAAGAGGATGCATTTAAGAAATGCATTAAAAAACCTAGCCATGCATGCTCTCTATAATTTGGATGAATTTGACAAAGCTGTCTTAGATTTTAAAAGATAATTGTAGTATCTATCAAATCTATTTGTTTATTTTTGTATAAACATTTCAATGTTATATGTTATGTGATATAGTCTAAATGATAATATGCAATTTATAAATGTATTTGTATGCTGTAATTTGACTTTATGTAAAAAAGTACTCTTGCTTTTAATGTGATGAAGGTAAGAATTCATTTATACCAATGTAAAATGACGTATTCCACAGTTTAAACTTTTTGGAATTAATAAAATATGATTATGATGATTATGATTATGATTATGATTAAATTCTAATCCAAAAAACATTAAAAAGTCGACTTTTTTATAACATGA
>JAOPUG010000276.1:17665048-17677970 GCA_027564375.1 Micropterix facetella | reverse complement strand
TTACTATGAAAAGCGTAAGAAAACACAAAAGGTATGTCGGGCTTGCCCCATTCAGTAACCCTAGGCACGCCACTGATGGCAGGTGCCCCAACCGTGGATCGCACAGACTCCAAAATCAACTGTGCTATGCGCATTGGCCATAACTATCGATTGATGAAAGAAAAATTCAAAACAGACGTAGTTTATTCGAGTTATAACATCCACAAATCCAGACTTCCACATAACCAGTCAAACACATTTTTTTTTTGCTTTAGATAGAACCTAGAAAATGTGAGCGTCGAGAAAAGCCTATTTGGACGATTTAATTTCGTTACATTTTTCACGTAATTTTAAGTCTTTGTTCCCCCTTTGGATGGGCCGAAGTAAAAAAAGAAGCATTGCCTACATATGTCACATACGTTTTTTATCTTTCCAGGTTCATTCTACGAAGTGAGTGTTTGTCTAGTGACCGCTCCATCTGCGCCGGACGAGGGTCACTCGCTGAATTGCGAATAAGACTCGGCTCTCTTTTGGAAGAAGTGAATTGTTTACCACTTGACTAAATGAGACAGAGCTCCCGTCTTACGGGTCAGTTACCTTCGTCTTTTGATTCAGAGATATTTGCTATTTGTTCGCGGATGACTGCATAAGTAATGTAGCAGAGTTACAAGGAAACGATCCTAAGTAGTTTGAGTTCTGATACTGGGAAATTTAAGATATTTCAAATTTACTAATTTGTGTGAAATTAAATATGGAGAAGCATAAACTATTGAAACCAGTAAACGTCTCTCCCGTGGCTTTAATACAAAGGCCACACTGAAAGTTTCCGGAATGAATAAGAAAAAATTAAAATGAATGGTCAAATATCAATTTATTGCTTCTCAAAATATTCTCCGTGAGTTTTAATACACTTTTTTATACGTATAAATCAATTTGAATTTATTTCACTCCTCCGTGGCGACGTCGGTAACATGTTTTTTATATTCTTCGACAGCCATTTATGGCGATGAAAATCGTTGACCGTGTAATTGATTCTTAATTTTTGGGAACAAGAAGTAGTAACAAGGCTTTAAGTCGGTGCTGTATGGAGAATAGCCCATGAGTTCTGCGTTTTTCGTCTTCAAAAATTCGTTTGTCTATCTGGCCATGTGAGAGCTGGCATTCTCATGGCGCAAGATGACACATGGTTTACGGTTGTTTTTTTACGGATTTCGTCAATAACTTCCGGCAAGTTAATGATCGTAAATCATTCAGCATTCAGGTTACGTTGATTCTCCAAAGCCACGTGTCCAATTTTCCTAAAAAGAACGATCATCCGCTTCATGACACTTTGAATGAGTGCCACTTTGGTTGGGTTCCGCTTATCTTGTAAGACCCAATTGGTCGAATGCTGCTTTGCTTCGGGGTCGTAGCTGTAAATTCATGTTTCCTATATTCCACGCCAAATTTGACGCCCTTCATTGAATCCGGTAAGCATAGCATTACACTAAGTGACGCATCCCAATTTTTGAGCCTAGGTAATTGTGTGGTATTAACCGCATGCACAGCTTTCTCTTAGTCAAATGTCTGTGTAGGATTGATTGGGCCATATGCCTATGTTTAAGGATATCTGAATCTCTTGATAAGTTACATGCCTATCTGTTTCCATATTACGGAGAAAAATATCGATGTTTTTGTTGTTGACAGAGGTGAACGGGCAGACATTCATGAAATTTATCACTGAGGTGGACACGCCCGCTTTTGAAAAGCAGTTTGAAGCCAAGTTTATTGTATTGTAGTATCATATAGCGAAAATTTTCAATAGTTAAATCCTTCATAATGCAGATACGTAATTTTAAAAATGAAACTACAATAACCGAACAAATGACATATTAATTATATGTCACCTGCTACGGGTGAATCCATTCACCCCGGAGCGTTTCAACAAAAAATATCGCTTTATCACTCCGAGGGGAAGCGCAGAGACTTGGGAACGTAGACAAATTTACGTACCAAGCTCCACCACTGCCCGTTAGAGTCCAACGCCTTACGGCGAGGCATAGGGAATTGCCACCCTGCCGGCAGCCTTACCCCTTAACTCCCAGATTTAGTCGGATTCCTACGACCACCCGTCTGCTTGCAGGTTCGAGGCCGCATGCGCGGTCCTCTACCTCAGAGAGCGGTATTCCTGACTGGAATATGGCGGATATGGGGCGGCTATTACTCGGCTACTCTCACCAGAGATTGAGTGGTCCACACTTTCATTTCTATGGATAAGCGCTTTCTTAAGAAGCATACACTTTTATTTTAAACTCCTCCAGGTATTCGTCAGTGACAACACGGCCGGTTTGCCCGCCCCGTACGCCAGCTCTCCAGATCAGCCCGAGTTCCGTCCCCAGATTTGCCGCACAGTGGGTTCACCAGGTTGATCCATCTTCGGGGAGGCTCTTGGATAGGAGTTGCTCCGCTAGCTGGGCCGACCAAAAAAACACAACGGCCATCAAAGCCCAGACTACACAGAACCATTATGTTCCAAATGACAGTTAGATGAAATAAACTTTATTCTACAGTCAAAGAGCACCATTTTCCAACATTGTAATTATTTTTTAAAAATTGCTTTTATAAGTGGCCAGTTCCAAAAACTTTCATTGTGACTTAGCCTCAGCTGATTAAAAAACATCCTATCATTGGAGTGAAACAATCTTTCGCCCATATTTTACTTTTGTCCATAAATAACTACGGCGATTTTGGTTGTTCAGATACAAATTAATTCATTCTCGATAAAATTAACCACCTACATACAAAGCCATTGCCTCAGATACACATACGATTTTCGTAAATTTGGCGTGTTATGGAACAACGCAGTAAATTTCAATGGCCGACGATTCGTCTAAGTAGAAAAGTGGATACTTTATCTCTTATTTATAACATACGCCATAATCTCACTTCCCTGGTATATCTTTAAAAATTCTAGCTTTTTTATTGAATCATGGTGTTCCCTTTCGATTTACGCAGTATACTTAGGTACCTATCTATTCCAAACATCAGTCGTCTTAATATCATAGTCCTTTCGTTTCATGTCGACCATTATTTGCCATTATTTTACCTATCGCTACCATTTATATTGAACCAATTAATTTTGACTATTATTTGACAACATTTCAAACTATAAATATGTTTATTGGGTTTATTATATTTAGTTGACAATTATTTGCCATCATTGTAACCTGGCTGTATGTTTACTATATTTAGTAAATTTTACTTTGCCTATTATTTGCCAATATTGCAATCTGTTTATTTTAATATCAGATGATTTTTACAATGATTTACTCTACCAACATTTCTGACCATTGTCCGCAGTCTTAATACGCAGATTAAATGCGCTCTAACTAACAACGTGTATTGTTTTAACAAGCGTGGTTGACCTCGATTAACCTCTAGGGTCTTACTCTCCAGCAAAACTGCAGTTAGCCACCTGATAGTGCAAAAAGTTATTGCAATACTGAAGTATAAAAATAATTATCCTCCATATTAGTAGTTCAACGAAATTTTTGATAAATTAATCATACTACTAACTTTGCTTAATACCGAGTTTGATGTAATCATCCTGGCGGAATGCTGTATAAAGACAAATATTCCCACTCAGCAACTGGACTACTATAATATGCATTACACTCTATATAATATAAACCAAAACGATGGCATTGCAATTTTTTCGAATAAGAAAAGCAATGTTAAAGCTAATCTAAATGATCAAAATACAATATTTGCCATATATGGATCTCCTACAAATACCATAATACCATTTATTGAGTTCATTTATACTCTATAAACATATAAAGGCCTTGGATATATTCTTGGAGGGGAAATAAATATAAATATTTTCAGTCAAAATAAAATAGTCAATGAATTATCTCTGCATGCTTGCCAAATTTGGAATGATATCCTAATTCAACATAACTGCGCGACAGCGGACCACTATTGTATCGACCACTTTTTTATCTCGACCAAAAATAATACAAAAGGCACAATATGTCTCAGTGAGCTAACTGACCACTTTTCGACTATGTTGTCAGCATAAGCAGATATACAAATTCACGGCAACAAATACAAACCGATTTTAATTTTTAATTATGACAGTTTATCGCCGATATTGCAGACATTGATTGGGAAACATTATTTAGAATAACTGATTCAAATGAAGCAACTGAATTTTTCGGAAATACAATAAAAAAATTGATCGACAATAATACAAAAAAAAACACGTTTCTCACTGTCAGAGGAAAATTAAGCCATTGGTTACACCAAAATTGCTTAAAAGTAATAAACGCAAATACAAACATAGTAAAGTAAAATAAA
This sequence comes from Micropterix facetella, assembly GCA_027564375.1. Lineage (NCBI taxonomy): Eukaryota > Metazoa > Arthropoda > Insecta > Lepidoptera > Micropterigidae > Micropterix > Micropterix facetella. The sequence continues at coordinate 17,673,653 of JAOPUG010000276.1, read as the reverse complement.
ATACTGTCAATAGCATATTGGAAGAATGAATATCTGAAATATAAGAATAGAAAAGGAATTTGTAGATAATGCTGTTAACGTAAAAAAAAAACTCATGGCAGTTGATAAATGATTTGACATATTGTATAAGAAAAAGTCCAAATTGTCACATCCGCAAGAAATCAATATTAATGGACATTTGGTGAATAACATAACAAAAATATACTGTGGATTATTTTAATGATTACTTCTCCAATATAAGACCAAAAATAACAGAAAAAACTCTAGAATCGTCAATACAACTGAAACAACTTTCTCAACAACATCGTAAGCGATGAAAATGTGTTAACAGAAATACTATTTCTAAGATCAACAGACACTGAAGAATATATAGAGTATAATAAAAAAAACTGAAAGACAAAAAATCAACCGACAATAATGGCATTTCTTCTAAAATTCATTTAATTATATCGACTGGACTTTTTCTTCAGTGGCTTAAGAAAGCGGTGTTAAAACAAATCTTTAAAGGCGGTGAGATTAATTAAATAAATTCGTATATACTAATTAGTTTGTTAAATATATTATCAAAATACTCGAACTAACTATGAAATCGCGCTTAAACATACAAAACTTTAATCTTGCACTCAATATGGTTTCCATTCGGATAAATTTACCCCAAAATGCCATTTTTTTCTGATTGAGAATATAGTAAATTCTGTTGATGAAACTGTTAAATATCTTGTAGTTTTTCTTGATCTTTGTAAAGAATTCGACGAGATAGCGCATGCTATATTACTAAAACGTATGAAACTTGTGGGGTCCGTCGTATTGCCCTGAAATGGTTTACCGACTACCTTTGTGAAAAAACACAAATCCCAAAACTCAATAGGATTAGTTGGTGATGACAAAATTATCAAATATAGGCTATCTCAAGGAAATGTCCTAGGCCCAATTTTATTTATAATCTAAGTTAACGACTTACCAATGTAACACTGGATGGGGGGAAAGCAGTCTTGTATGCAGATGATTCTGACTTGATCTTCTGCAATAGCGCTTGGACAAGTGTGTACAAAACTGATGAAATGTATCATACATATATAAATTTCAGGCTAAAAAACAACGTTCTAACATTAAATAGCGATAAAACAAATTACATGGCTTTTTCTACCACTGCCAAGAAGGATTTCGCACACAAAGGCATAAAGGGTTATTTATGCAATTATCCCAAAACGTTCCTCTAATAAGCACGATCTGTAATTAATTATTGACAAATAATTAAACACGAATATCAAATGAAATCTCTTTGATTAACTTTTGACAATAACCTAAACTGGGATCCTCAAATTCTTATTATTGCGTGTAAAATAAGGAAACTAATTTTGGCTTTTAAAAACCTTCGAAATGTACTAACTTTAAGAAACCTTATTAAAGTCTACTACGTGCTAGCCAATAGTACGATTGCATTTGGTATATTAGGATGGGAAGGTTCTACACACTCGGCGGGAGATCCTCTTATTAAAGCTTAAAAAGCTCTCCTAAGGTGCATGGCTAGAAAGACACATCAATATCCATCAAATGACTTACATATTTATTGAGCTGAGACTTTTAGACATAGGCAGATTTATGCAAAAGTAACCATACTTTATGATCTCAAAAAATCGCGCTAACATAACATCACAACCCACAAAATTTTAACGAGAAGCTGTGCGTCAAAAAAAACAAAACAAAATTTGCGCAAAGGCACTTTAGTTCTACAACTCCTAGACTTGAAATTGATTCACCTCCATCGCTTAAGATTGAATATAGCGTGACAAAGAAAATTGGATTTTGCGATTTTTATGTCTGGGAATAAAATCGCAAGAGACTACCTGTGAGCCAATAACAGAACCATCTTCTATCCAATAAAATTGCTTTGTTTTCTTATTAGTATCACCGAGTAAATCAATTTTGAAGTTTAAGGTGCTCGCTATTTAAATACAATGGTCTAATCGGGTCTTAATGGCAAACTCTGTCTATCACGGTCGGCCCGACTCACGACCCAACACCTATCCGGCAGCTTTCTCGAAGAGGGACGAACCCATGAACCAGCTGTACATGGCGGCTGATCTAGGCGAAGACTTTGGGCGATAATGGATGTCTGAGCACTGGTCGGCATGCTGGCCTTTGCTTAGCGACCTTCCTGAAGTGGGATCCCCTGTAGCCCGCTAATGCGGTGATATGGTCTAAGCCCAGTGTATCCCGGTAATGCGGCATAATATGCACTCTGTGAAAACTTCGGATGGATATTTGACTGAGGCACTGGCCGGTCTGCCGGCCCTTGCTCAACAACGAATAGCCGGAGGAGCTTGGAAGCGCAATGCGACCTAAGGAAGCGGGGGTAGTTAGGTAACTTAAGCCATCAATCCTTAGAAACGATACCTTTTTTTCACCCGATCTCGGGTGGCAAGCTGAGTAAAGGGCACCTCGGATCCACGATAATTCCAGTAAAGAGTTGCCGCTTACTTAAGGCAGAAGACCGCGCAAACGGTTTCGAATCTGTGACCAGACGGGAGGTCGGAGAAATATGACCACATCTGGTAGTAAGAGCGCAATGGACGCGACAATGGGCTTGACAATTCCCAGTGCTTCACGGTAAGTAGTAGGACTCTTCTTGCTCTTCTTCCTCAAGTCTCTGTGTTATATTTCGTGGTGATATGACGAAAAGATCGTTGAAAGCTCCTGGTGGCCGGTTTCAACCATAGCAGTTGATAATCTCAACTGTTTAGATACAATATCGCAAGTTTTGTTTATATATTGGTCATAAAAGTTTAGTAACTCGAATTATATAAAGGAGTCATAGAAAATTAGATGACCATGAAAATGCCGTATTAATAATTAATTTTATTTGAATCTAATATCTTTTATGAGATACTGAATATGGGTTCACACATTTTTTTGGTGAAGTATGAGTTATGGCTTATTGCTAACTTTAACACCACGTAACATAACAAGAAAAATCTGATATTGAAATAGGTTAACTAGTGTAACACAGCGTAACTTGCCAAATCTATTAAATAATAACCTAAAATTAAGGCAAACTGTTTTCTAAGTTTATTTTAAATATACATAATTTCATGAACATATTTAATTTGGCGTCACTTGAATGGGAAAAAGATTTTTGTCTATTGAAAACTTATTCCGAATGAGTTAAGCATTGTTAAATCGTAAGCGACTATTTTTTTACTTTGCATTAAGATAATTATTTTAAGACATTATAATGGTGGCACCAAGGACTGTCATAAATATATATTAAGTCAAAAAATACAAAAAAAAATATAATTAAATTAATATTTGTACAAAGTATTTACAATTTCGAGGCACACTTACGTTTGACGTTGTTTTAAAAATCAGAGTACAAGACAACTTTGGCACCTAAACAATGTGTAAAAATCGCCCGAGCAGAGGCCGCAAATTACCAGACGCCCGCACAGTAGCTCACACAAAGGCCAGAATCAGCGGCCGCTTTCACAGAGTCCAATTTCCTTTGCAGTCGTCTGCTACAGAGGGTCGCCCGCTAATGGATTTAACATATTGGAAACTTTCCTTTGACCGTTGCACTTTATGGAAATATGGCTTTTCGGTACCAAATACAGCTAACGGCACAAGCTTTTGGTGAATACGCCATCTTTTGATTTCCGCTAACTGCTTTTGTGAATTAAAATATCTTCCCGGATTCAATTTTCTTGTAGTTACTCTTCACATATGCAATTTATTATATACAGCATGGCCCAAAATTACTTCGACAGACAGTTTTGCAAATAATTTTATTAAATTGGGATATAGCTTACAATATAAAATAATAAAATAGGAATTCGTTCTGAACAAGATAGTTGATTAGTCTCCTCAATGTCATCCTTTCACTTTCGGTCGCATGTCAAACTTTTCTCAGATTAGCATTTAACCGGGCTATATGTGTACGTATAGTAATCATTAAAAGGTAGCGCTTGTTTCGACTCTGCCATATTGTAATAATCAAAAGAATATCAGTTACACACTGACGGCATTGATGGTTATTTTATGTGACATTTTAACCGCAAAATATACGACTCGTGATATGCTCCCTCGTTTTACAAATTACATTCTTTCATTCTGTATAACATTTCAACACTAGTACCGCAAAGTACCGCCATATCAATCCACTCTACTTTTAACAAATAATCAGAAAATTCCTTTAATATCCGCTGATATTTTGCCGGTTTATCAGCGTGGAGTCGGTGATTGTTGGACATCAATTTCAAGTTTTTTTTAAAATAAAAAGACGACGTACGCGTATTGAGTCTTGTGTTCTGTTCTGCCTGCGCTGATGCAGCAGCCCGCTCCCAACACACGAAGGGTACGAGAATCCGTTATAAATATTAGTAGGTGCATTTTGTAGTCAAAGCCTAGCTGCTTGTTTCATGTGAGAAATGTGCGCGTATTAACTTTGAGTCAGATAATTCGAAATTCCCTCGATTTAAAAAAAAAAACTAAACAAGTAAGATTCCGCATTGCTTAGCTTATATACATGTCTGACAACTTTGTGGAAAACAGCGACAAACGTTTAACGGAATTCGAAAGGATATTAAGTACTTTTTCCACGGTTATTTTATTAGAGAGGAAGTGCCGACTTTAACTGCTTTAAAGTACTGTACCGTATAGTCTAAGCCCTTGCTTCTAAAATTGTCCATACACAGTATATAGTCTATAGGATTCAGGTCGGGCGAGTAGGGTGGCCATATTTGAGAACTGATGAAATTATGAAAATTTTCTTTGCACCGCTATTGAACACTTCAGGCACTGTGAGCTGGAACAGTCTTGTTGAAATATTAATATTTGGTACCGAAATATTCCTGGCTCCAAAGAACAATCACAGTTTTGAGAATGCCTGGTCGGTACACTTTTTTGTTTATTTTGAAACAATTTTCAAGGAAAACAAGGGGATTTTACCTGCCGCGCAAAAGTCTCCCCAAATCATAACAGGTTTATCTTTCAAGCGATGAGTTACAATTCCAGCAGATTTTGGATGATTAGCATGCGCATGAATATTACGCATCAGAAATATGAGCATATTTTATCATTGTAAATATTATGGGACTATTAGAAAAAATCATCTGTAGATACGATATTTTTCCAGTATTAGCAGTGGCGTGTTGTTTAAAAATACATTTTTCGAGACGATTTTTTTTTATCTTTCTACTCAAAAAGTTGCACTTTTATCCGTTTGTATACCATCAAATTGAGGTCAGATTTTAAAGTTCGTTACTTACCGAAGTGACTTATCTGCAGATATCGAGCGAATTTTCTTTCCTCGGTCTGTGGATTGCGATCCGACCTTCTTTTGACGTTGTGTCGGTTCTTAGGCTAAATTCATTTCTTCGCCTCCAGAAACGGTCCCCGATATAGCCAGGCTCGTGTATCGTTTAATAGTAGATTAAAATATATGACGACTGACGCCTAGATCGTGAACTATCTCAAATTGCCTTTTTTCAGCTGCATTTATATGTATGTTATTACTCCTCGTTGCGAAGGCATAGCGAAAACAATTAATTAAACATATTTTTTATGACATGAACAATATTAATTTGCTACCAATACTTTGAAAAGAGTAACTAACGTCAAGGCACCGCATTCCATTTTTGAATTTTACTTTGGCCTACCCTACGAGCGGCCGGTGTCTTACAATCATGTGAATAATGTAACGAAATTAAATAGTCCAAAAAGACTTTTCTAGACATTTCACGTGTCTTAGAGTCTTTACCGGTAACGGTGGGGCCATGCATCTCGAGCACTATGACCAGCTCTGTTACCTTTGGTCGGCGCGGTTCAAACCCCATCCGGCAGCCTCCTGAAAGAGGGGCTTAACCTGGTTAAACTTATGTGCGGTGGATCTGGGGGAATACATCGGGCGGCCCCGGGTGATTGATGCACTGGTCGGTTTACAGGATGTTACTCATGCGCCGACTAGCCGGGATGGGTCTGATTGCATATGCTTTCTATAGAGCGGGATAGATATTTACCTTGCGATGTCTATCCTTAGAAACGATCCGTTGGGCACTCATTTTCGGATAAGTAGCCGAGTAAAGGACGCCTCGGATCCGCAATACATTCGGTATGAATTAACGATTTCATAAGTTAAAAGCCGTGTAAGCGATCTCGAACCTGTGACCAGACTGGTGGTCGGAGAAATCTGACCAAATCTGGGTGTTAGGGCGAGAGCTAGAAAATTCCCAGTGCTTCGCGGTAGATTTGGACTCTCACGGGTCATTGGGGTAGTTGGATCGCTAGATCGTCTTTGTCAAAGTCTTTGCGTAATTATCTCACGGGTGAAAAAACGATCTATATCGTTACACCATCCTGGAATGTCGGGTTCAACCGTTGCAGTGACACCCCTGAACTGTAATCAGACTAGAGGGCGGGGTAATCCATCCAAATCTGGTAGGGAAGTCGTGAGGGGCTCCAATGGGTCGCCTTCCTATTGCCTTTCGTTCTGGTGTCGGAATGTGCGGGATCCGCGAAGCAGCTAGCCGATAGATTGTCTTTTGCCGATCTACCAAGTTATTGCAATATGTTCCAAAGTGACAAGATGCTATAGAGCGTTATAGCAACCTGTGATGGCGGACAAAATCAACAGCAATGTACACTTATCAACAGTATGTAGCTACGCTTATGGAAATTTACAAATAGTTCTTAGAAAAATTTGAGATCGACCAAAGGAGTTTATAAACAAGTGTGATTTAAAAAATAGCCTGATAATTAAGTCACAACCGAATGCTAGGATGGCCGGTCATTGAAGACCTCTTTGAATAATTAAAACTGGAAGAATTTCCTTTCAGCAAATTGCCAGTCGGGCGCCCAGCTCACATGAGGATATTTAGCCTCTTGAAGTGACCTCGACATGATTCGATATTGCCCAGATTATTGAAAATCCTAATGGTCCGTTTTCGAAGCGAAAAAATATGTTACTTTGAAACGGGCAGTACATTACGCCCAAAAAGGTATTCGGCAGCGGAGAATAGATTCAAAGTACGCAAAATTTATTGATTTAGGGTTGGTACTGAGAAGTTTTCGTATTTGGAGAAGTAGAAGGCCGGCACTTGAATGTTCTCCATGCGCATCTTATCCAGCTTTTTTTCTTAATCCAAGAAAAGTATGGGTACTGACAACCTGTTTTTGTTATCCCAATAATTAGGCATGATTTTTTTTTAAAAATAATCTGGGTGGATATAAATATTCACAGTTTGAGATTAGTTTAGATAGTTCGCTTGTTAAATATCTTGAATTATCCATCCATCCACATACTGTGTAGAAAAATGGTGACGTCGACTACATCAAAGCTGCCTCGGGAAAATTTTCGATAATAATTTGTTTATATAGGGAATTCTTTATCATAACCTATTTTGTTAACCTCGGGTTTGTGCCTCTTCACTTAGTACTGTATCCACTCCTTATGACTATTCTATATTGCGGTCTTCGTGTACTTTTCGACTACGCGATTAATTGCCAGTCTAATTACTTTAGCCACCCAAGTGGCCAAATCTTAAAATCTTAAAAATGTTACTATAAACAATAACTCGAATAAACTACTTTCGATTTGAAAAAATCTTGATAAATTTACCAATTGATAATTATTATCGCCAATGCCCGAGCCCAGTTAATTTTTGGTTATATACGACGTACGGATCATATTTGATTCTGATACATATATTACAACTTCATTGAGGGCTGTGTATCCCGTGTATGTGGGGCATAATATTATAACTTTAACTACAATTTTCATGTCTTATTTTTAGTATTCCATGAAATCTTTAACCAGTTTGAACGTCTGCCTGGAGCTTATTAGTATTAGAAGCACCAACCTCCTATTTGTAAATATTTTTCTTATGGTTTTTTTCCCCCCTGCGTATCCAAGAAATTTACCTGCTGAAGCCAAATAACTGTTTCCGTTGTTTTTGTTTTAAAAAGAATTGAGGGTGATATGCCAAATATAACTTTTAGTGTTTCAGTGGCTGCTGGTCTCGTAGCACCTCCACATGCTAGTAATTACAAGAATTATGTAAGGTAATTTGCATACGTATGGTCGAAATATTATGATAATTAATCCATATAAAGTTAAGACACAATCGTAACGTAACATATTTAAATTATTAATATCGTCCAAAGGCGAGTTGGTCACACATTGCCCATTCTACCTCTTCACCGCAAAACCAACCTCTTTGAAACTTACCTACCTAGCCCACCTCTCCCGTTCCACCTTACTTCACTCGACCTCACTTTCTTAGGAGAGAAGTTTGGAGTCTAAGGCAAAGTTCATTAGCGTTTCCGCACCATAAACTCGCGGTCAATTGAAATGCAGGCCCATGATATCACCGCTTAAATGCTGCGTAATGTCGTCTCCAGGGCTGCCAAAAATAAGTATCATATTTTTTTATTTTTTTTTTGGTTTAAAATATCAAATTGTTATGCCCACCAAGGTTGACTTAAAACAGAACATTTTGGTTATCTACAGTTAATCGTAATTTTTGGCTAAGCCAAAGTATTGCATATTTAAATGGTTTTTATCAATATAATTATATAATTAGATATATTTACTCCCCATTAAATATTTTAT
>JAOPUG010000276.1:17617961-17629800 GCA_027564375.1 Micropterix facetella | reverse complement strand
ACTAACATTTTTTCCCGCACGATTTCAAGACTTGGCCACTTAGGTGGCCGAAGTAATACATTATTCTTTATGAACGAAACTCAGTCTACTAAATATAATCTGTGAGATTAGTTTACACTTTTATGCTCCTCCATAATGCCCCCCGTACTTTATCATCTATGTAAGCAACCTATCCGGCTTCAGCATCAGTATTGTCGTGTGTCAAAAAATCTTGTTTACCTCGCTGCTGCTGGAATAACTGTAGCATCGTTCGGTCTAGCTAGTTGCTCAAATGTTGGCACTCGAAGATTTTTTAATGAACTTCGTTGTGTTTCAGCTTTTAAAATCTTTTCTTTGGACTGTTAATGGTGCCTACCGATTTACGCGGAAGTCCAAGTCGTCGATTCACATCACACATTTTTTCTCCCCTTTCAATTGCCGGTATCACCGACACTTTGTCGTCAATACTCTACAACCTTTACTACAATACAACATTTCGCTTTAAACACATGGTCACCGAATGAAAGTCAGACACGTAATGAAAGAATTGTCAATAGAGTGCAGATGTACCTACTGTAAAGATATCAATGACCGACAAGAATCGGCTGCCTTTCAGAGCAGTGGGCTACCCTTTCGGCTTTGGTAAAGATAAAAGCTTTTCGGCGCAGGTAGAGAGAAAAGGAAGTTATTACTTCCATTTCCATTTTTTTTGTCCTCATTTCCTTTTTTTTTTCAACTTCTATGATATCTTCTTTTTTTGTTATTAGTTTTTACATATATTTCTATACCTTTTGTAATACTTGAAGAGTTCAAGGTTGTTATGGCATTGTGTAACCTGCTAATGAATGATGTCTTGCTTATTCGGCCGGTCCGTAGTATTATGTAAGACAGGCCATGCTTGTTGTGCGTTTGTTTGTTTGTCCATCCGAAGACTTCCCGTGGTCCGATCTCAACTTCCTGGGTGACCATTAAGCACCATTAAGCACCATAAAGCACCATTAGCACCATAAAGCACCATTAAGTGGCAGAAAATTCTATTCAAGTCCCGCGGATGCTGCTGCAGGTGCATCCCTCCAGGCCAAGGAGGAGGAGCTGACTAATAGGTAGAGCGAGCATAACGTATTGTTTTTTTTTGGAATCGTGATTTTGGATACGTCAGGAGTTACATACTAATCACGGGATGGGCCAAAGTTGCCTATGTATATCGCTACTTTTCCTATTATTATACAGAAAATTAGACCATTCGTTATCTAAGATGAGAACTGGGTACAGTACATACCATTTCGGTTGTAGCCCATTTAATAAAATTTGTAATAATATCATGGAATTGGTTAGTAGCAATGTTATATCTTAACATTGTAAAACTGGAGTCCAGTCCGTCATCTTAAGGTTTTCTAATATTACCACATAACAAATTATCGCACTAATTATAACCAATACCTAGAACAGCAACGCATTGTATGTCGCTTCATCAAGATGAAATTTTGGTAAGTTTAAATAACGTGTATAAACGAGACTTCTGTTTGTTTTTTGTTATGGCACTAAAACTGTATTACACGTGGAAGTAGTTTAAATTGCACGAGTGAGTAAAGTAGCATTTTTAAAATGGTTTATAATCGGATAGCCATCGTTTGATGTTGTGACGCCGCTAACGAAGTTGTCAGAATTGTTTCGTTTAACGCGTCCAACAACCTACATCAACTCTGAAATAAAGCACTCTAACTGGCTAGCTTCTTAGCTGATTATTTGCGCCGCATGGCTGCAAATTGAATAAAAAATCACTTAGGCGTATTTCACGTTTTATTTTCTATATCTTTCGATTGTTCATCAATTATTATCGTTTAAATGTATTCCTTTCTTATTTCCCATTAAACATTGCCGATATTAGATATTATATATTTTCAGTTACTGTTATATATTACGTATTTAATAATCGTTCGAATATAACGAACACTTTTACTTTGGGGTTTACGCGCCAGAGTATCTACAATAGGTTTCCTTTCTAAGTTTTACCTTATTTTATGATGATTTTGTTATTGTACATATCTTATAAAAGTCTACATAGAAAGGTGACAGATAATATACATTTCAGAAAAAATGCTCCACGGGTCCCACGGACTCGGTAAATTGGTGACCCGACGGTAAAGTGGCAAATTAGACGAACAATTAGACGAAATAGTTGGCTACTCTTAGCTGTTAGTAGAGTGAATAACGGAGTTTCATTAGGTAGGATGTATTAAATAACAGGAAATGTAGCGATATACATTGACAATTTCGCCCGCCTCGTGATTGGTAACCCCTGACTTATCCAAAATAGCTTAAAAACTATTCCAACAAATTTCTCTCGTCAACACGATTCCATAAATACCCATATACGCTATGCTTGCTATACCTATTGGTTCGGTCCTCCTCAAGACCAAGTAAATCAGGATTCACCTGCAGCAGCACCTATGGGACTCGGATGGAATTTACTGCCACCTGGTGGTGCTGAGTGTCACCCAGGGAGGCTGCATACCAAATTTGGTTAAATCGGAGCACGGGGTCTTCGGGCATACGGACAAACAAGCAAACAAACGCACAACATGCATTCGACTATATGACGCGTCCCACGTAATACTACAAAAAGTAATATTAAAATACTGATGAAACTAAAATTCTGACTTTATGAGTAATCAAAAATATTAGTTACCTTAGTATTTAAAAAAAAATATCTCATGGATAGAAAACTACATTTGTAAAACTTATTGCACTATCAGACTGATAATAGATAGACAGGGAGAATTGAAAGATGAGAGAATCAAGTATCAGTAAATAAGTGTTTCCAAATAGATCGTAGAAACAAGTAGATTGAGTCATAAAAGAAGACTATATAACGCAATTTCTGATTGGTCGTATTCGACGTTTGTTCGCCTCCAAAAAAGGTCGAAGTACATATTATATAATAAACTACTTAGATCGGCATCCATTCACTTAGCTCAACACAAAATCCTCAAAGTTATTTATTTTGGATAATTGAATTATCCTATATTCCTTTAAATCTATATAAGTTCGCATTTACTTAAGTGAAAGCGGCCAGAGTAAGGCGATGTATGATCACACCTAAAAGAGATTAGCTTTCTGGATGAAATGGGCCAAGTGCCACCATAACAGTTGGAATGAATATGTCTGGAGAGAGCACATGACGTTGCGCACAGAGTACAGGCTGTTTGGGACTCCGACTCTGCAACTGGTTTGTTTTATTACCATAAGAAATAATTGCCTCTACTAAAATATGGCTTACAGTGCTTTCGATACTTTTTATAGCTGAACAGCTCTCGCTTCACTTAGGGCGACGATGTATGTAAAAAATATCATATAAATCTCATTCAGTTCTTATAAGAACCCCTCATACAAATGCGCCGAAGCGAAACTTGCTGGAGAAAATATTATATTTGTAATATCCTAATATTTTAATTGAGAAAAAATCGACGGTACTCCAAGTTTAATGTATATAGTTTATGTAAAAAATATCAAAATTAAAAAAAAAACAGACAATAATAACTAATATTTAATAGTGAATATGGATGAAACATGCACATGCATGCCATTTTTTTATCAAGGAAAACTTTTTTTTTTAAATTCCACGATTGTCATATACTTTATAACTATTGTTAAAATGCTTTACTATTTTTTTGAGTTTCTTATTCCTCCTGTTTATTGTGAAATATGGGTTCAAAGAATAGTCCAGTACTGCTTCCAGATTTATTTATTTCTCTCAAATTTTCAATCCTTCTTGAAAAATCTGAAATAACTGTGTACTTAAGAAAGGTACCCTTAGTTATGCATTTTTTTTCAGCTGGCTAACATCATCAATTCTTTCACTATAACTGTTCAAAAATTACTAAAAATATAATAGTCGAAAATTTACGTCAGTTCAAAGGGACCCAAGTCGACCACGCTCCCATACAATCTTATTTCCACAATTTATCTAAAATCTATTAGTGCATTATAAAATTTTGACTATTGTCATTTCTACTCTACTAAATCAGTTTTATATAAAATTTATTAGTCTCTGAAAGGCTTACTTTGGGAAATACTCTAGGAGCTACGGCATGCTTTTAAATGCGTCCGCTGCAGAATCCCACTTCGCGACCTTTAACACCCTGACAATCGATCATCATTTAGATGTTATATATATGTATAGTAAATATTTTGTTTATGAGCATTATTAACATGTGAAATGCGCAAGATCGTAATATGCGCTCAATCATATTAGCAAACGGTTGGTTGTAAGATATCGCCTAAGCGACAAGTTCATTTGCATAAAAAATGTGTCAATGCGCTCTATTTTGCATAGTGTATCCATTTAATTTAATAACGATCTATAATTCAAAAGAACCACAAAAAAAACAAAATTTGTCAATAAAATCTAATGAAATACAAAATGGGAAATACGATGTTATGATTCTAGAATTTAAGGGCCTTTCTCCATTTAAGGACATTAAACAACAAAGCAATGCACTCAGGTTCCAGCGTTTTATGAGAATACTGCTTCATAAGTTTCCCTCAAGGGTGAGAATATTTTTTTCTCTAACGTTTCCTTTAATAAATACGATATAATGTATGTAGCCCGTAGAAACTGATATTTATAATTATAAAATGCTGCATATCTGATGGTCGCAGTGTACTTTATATAATTTTGGAATCCCACAATAAGTTGTAACCTTACCAACGCTGGCTGCATCCGCGGATCTTGATATACGCGAAGTCTGTCACGACAAAACGATGCAATCAAGCCTGCATTTTTGTCAAAAAATCCGCTCATTTATAGGCTTGAATTTAGCTCGTAGTAATTTTATATTTCGATTCTTGTTTGTTACAATACTCGTTTATTACGACAAAATGCGATTCCAGCATTTTGAAGAAGACATCCCTTGTAAATACGTTTTCGATAATGACGATACAATTTTTCATGTTTCGTATATTTCATTTTTTATTTTTTTTTATTACCAAACCTAGTGAATTCTCGGAAAAATAACAATGCGTTTCTTCGAACCTGTAATTTCAAATTTCTAGCAGCTGTAGTTTGCCTTAGACAGCGATATTTTTTCTCAAAATCAGCTTACGTAGTTTGCCTCCTTTTGTCATTTACGGGCAGTTTTATCAATGTGACACTCATTAATTATTAATTAAGAAGGCAGTTTCAGATCAATTAATGAGACAGCTTAATTATAGAGAATAATATTGTCAACTCAGATAATCCTTTGCATTTGAAAATCGGTTAAAGAAATAAAAAAATATAATGTCATCACCAAAACTTTCCTACTGTCATGTGTATATGGATACATTTTACATCGATGCGAAAGAAGACTTTTAATATTGCTTCTGAAATAAACTAGTTGATGGTTTTCGATCTTTAATGTAACTGGCGAACCTAGTTACTATACCAACGGAGCAGGGGTATATTTCGTTTGCAGGGAAGATGCGCTTTGGACGTAATTGAAATAAAAATGTGCAACAAAGACGCCTTATAACCTCGATTCTACATCGGAGCGTCGACTGGTATCATAATACTCTACTTTAAAAGGAACCTTATCCTTATAAATGGCTTATAGAATTAGGAAATTGTAGATAAAAGTTCTTTGAGAGTATATTAATGATAAAAGTGGGATGGGATAACCAAGTTCTTATAAATGAAATTGAGGGTTTTATTCGTATTGAGATCAAAAGTCGTCGCGTGACACTTTTTCAGGATGGGAGAACTCCTTAAAAAAATATGATTTCGATTCAGCTTTTATGTAATAATCATAACTTATATTGGACTTTTAATATAAAACATTGACCTGTATTATTTCGGCTCCCCAGAGTAGGCCAAGTCTTATCATCCTGCAAGGTGTTGTTACTATGCACGATAACTCGAGTAAACTACGTCCAATTTAAAAAAATCTTTCATCGATCGATAGTTATAGCCAATGTGCAGAGACTAATTTATTTTGGAGTATGCACGTACTACGGTTATTTTATTTCGTCAGTTAAACTTACGGCTACCGCCTCTGCCAAAATAGCAATATGGATGTATTAGGGAACTATGTGACTATAAGAAGTCTCTTTTATTGTATTTTGAACCTATTTTTAAAACTATTAAAATTTCGCCAGCTGTCGAGTATTATAACAAATTTTCTTGTAAGTGAATAGAATTCCAGCCGATAGATGGCGATCGAAAATTCTTTAATATTTCTGATTTAGATCCTGACGTTCTAGCGAGACGCTGCTAGCGGCGTCAGCCGAGATGGCTGTGGCACGTGCTGTGAAGCGAGCCCCACGTTTCTTGCATCATCGCATGAGTGTCTGATACCGACGCGACGGAAACCGAATGGCCGAAATTTGATAACTCCTCGGGGTTTTCCCATTTAAATTTTTCTTTATTTTTTAATTATTAATTTCTTAGATCACAAAAAATACACCTCTAGTAGTTAAACGTTATTAATTTCGCTCCTAACTAGGTAAAGGTTTTTCTAAGGAGGACACCAATACAAATGATTACAAACATAAATTACTTCCAAACAAAACTTCGGAATTAAATAAGGTTAACATGAAACTTTTAATAGGTCATAATAATTCCACTTATAAATTAAAAATAATAATAAAAATAATTACATAGTAAAAACTAGCAATAATAATAATACTTATATAATGTACTTAAATAGAATAAATATAAACATGCGTAGCAAATAAGAAAACAAATATGACATCGTAAAAAATAATAAAAATATTTATTTATTCAATATTTTCATATTTTTTTCTTTTTTCTTTCTTCTACCAAGGTTAATTACCCATTATGCGAATCTATTATATCTATTATGATTAACCATTATTTGAATATATTATGGCATATAGAGTTCGAGTATTGGGATCAACATTTGACTCGTATTTGGAATATCATCTGCAACATCGTATTTTAAAATTACTCCTTCATAGCAAGTACGTAGGAAAGTCCAAATTAAAATAATGAGTCCCTTTTGTTCCAACATGACCAGGTTGCGACACAAAGACCTTTGACATACGTTGCGACACAAAGACTTACAACATTCCTGTTCAAAATTGCTACATCATAAGAAGAGCTGAGAATAATCATGTGGAAATGCCAAAAATAAATAATGATTATAGATGCAGAAGACTAAATCACATTTACCCAAACGGTAGACATATTAAGGCCATAAAAGGAGATGAAAATAGGAGGAGGTGGCCATTTGAAGTGAAACAAATATATTTGTTCAATTTATTATATTTTAGTAGCATTTAATGTTAACTGAAATTCACCCAGATAACAAAGAACTAAAATCATAGTGATGTACTCCTAGTCGGTTCCGACTACAGCATCAACAGCGTGTCATGGTCCCGTTAGGGGTGTCTCGCTGCTCCACCCTCTCGTGCGCCCGTACGTGACTGAAGTAACCAATCTCGGTATATGAAGAATACGCGTACACTTGATGCAACCTACCTGAAGAGGGGCCACCTGTATCCCCCATGTGGTGACATGGCCAGAACTTCGAATGGATGGTTGCTTGATGCACTGGTTGATCTGCCGCCCGTTTCTCAACAACGAATAGCCGGAGGAGATTGGAAGCGCAATGCGATTTAAGGAAGCGGGGGTAGCTAGGTACCTTAAGCTATCTACCCTTAGAAACGATACGTTGACCACCTGATCTCTGGTGGCAAGCCAAGTAAAGGGCGCCTCGGATCCGCGATAATTGCAGTGAGGAATTGCTGCTTACTTAAGGAATAAGACCGCGCAAGCGACTTCGAACCCGCGACCAGACGGGAGGTCGGAGAAATCTGACTAAATCTGGTAGTAAGGGCGTGATGGACGCCACACCGGGCTTGAATATTTCCAGTGCCTCGGGGTAAGGGTTGAACTCTTACGGGCTGAGGTGGAGCTTGATAGGTAGATTCGGCTTCGTTCTCAAGTTTCTGTGTTACATTCCGGGGCGTTCTCACGAACAGATCGTTAGAATGCTCTGGGGTGTCGCCTCAACTTTCTCCACCAAGGGCGTTACCCAGCCAGTGACTCCCATTAGGGGCTCGAGGTTACATATCTTCATATGGCGCTTCTGTACGTCTTTGTATCGCAGGAGTTGTCCGCCTTGTGTGCGCTTATCCTCAAGAAGCCACAATGGAAGATGTACTTCGCCACTCCCTCCTCGGGCATCGAAGACAAATATCCGCAACATCGCATCTGCCATACCATATATTTTACTCCACGTAGGTCTTTCGTGTTTCTGATGCGGTCCGAGCAGTGGATGTTCACGATTTCATGGAGGTACTCCAAATGGAATCTGGGGAGAGTGCAAATTTGTTTTCGGTATAAGCACCACGTTTATGAAGAATATAGGAGATTTGGCAGTACAAACGCCATACATACGGAAATTTTCATCGCTAACTTGATGTCATGCAATTGGAAAACCTTGAATCTAAGTTTGTCGAAAGCGATTGAAGCAGCGCCAATCGTGTCATTAATTTCAGTATGAAGTTGTATTTTGACGTTATTGCACATCTCAGGTACATACACTTCTCCACTTGCTTCAGGACATTTTGGCTAATATATATTTGGAGAGGTTTATCACTTATACCGATGGCCATTACTTCAGTCTTACTTATGTTGATCTTGAGACCAAATTTCCTACATGACTCCGCAAATCCAGTTATCGTCCTTTGTAGAGCAGCTGGAGAATCTGCTAAAAACATAAATTAGCCGCATACATTATTTCTACAATTTTGTGATGGGCAACTTTGTTTGGTGCCTTGACTCTAGTCAGGTTAAAATATCTTATTGATCAGAAAGCGTATATTGATATCTTCTGGGGATGTTCTGAAGTGCATCAATAACTACGACTGTGAAATAAAGAGCAAACAGATTCGGTGCTTGGATTATCCTTGGAAGCTTGAGAATTCGGTGCTTGGAAGAACTCTGTTTGCTCATCATAAACTGAAACACAGCCATGTCATCCTGCAAGAACTTTTCAGCGCATCGCATCTTCATAAGAATCATCCATAAACCCTCAGAGGAACGCTACAAACGTGTTTCTAGGTCTACAAAAACAGGAATATTGGTTGACCTTGCTCTCAGCTTGCTGGGTGGGCATATAGATTGCCTCATTGGCTTCTCTTTCTGACGAAAACCGAATTGGGTTTCTAGTAGTAGCTGGTAGTTACCATTACTGTTATAAGGAGACTAAAGTAAAGACCCTTTGCGATTTTTTCCAGGTGCAGATAGTAGGGATATATATATATTTTTATAGGAGTTGTAGTTAGATGTATCATATTTTTTCTATAGTGAACATATACGGGAGATATTGAAGTCAGGCGGAAATTGTTCTTCGTGTCACATTCGAACAAAAAGCTCCCATATCGCGGTATTTAGCCTCTGTACTTAAACAATTCACCAGGGATATTATCGGAGCCAAGCGCCTTATTTCATTGACTTTTGATGGCTGCAATAACTTCCTGCAGATTCAGGGGCTGATATAGCTCTGGTACTTGTAGGAAGGACTAAATCGAGTTAATATAGTGAAGATAGGATCTCTTGACCAACGCTCAGCCCAACGTTTTAGCACATCTTCCCTAGACGTCAGACACTGCAAGTCAACTCGAGACTTCAGAGGAACATTGCTCCGATGGGTTTTCCCTATTAATTTCCACACTTCTCTGTAAAAAGCACCCAGATAATTGGTGTTCGAGGGCCGTTGCAGGTGTTTCGCATTTTATAGCCACATAATTTCTCAGTCTTCTTCAGTTCAGAACAACTCTGCTTAATTTTGCATGACAGGTCTCGGCCACAATGTCTATTGTTATGTTCCATCAAGAGGGCACGATGCTCCTCTCAAACCCTCCAGCTAAATTCTCATCATTCTCATTAAACCAGTCATAGTTACTACGCTTCTTGGGACCTAATATCTGCATACCTCTAACGAGTATATGAAAAGAACGTTTGCTTTAATGAGAGACTGAGTATTAGGATATTGCTGCTCATCGCCTGTTCGTATTGTTTCGGGATATCTGGATTTTTCCAGAGAAATCATAGTATATGGAATTTGTAAATCGATTAAATACAAAAATAATTAATCTTAAATAGCTGTAAATGGCGTAAGTACAATAAAAATAAACAAAAAAAACCGAAGTAAGTCGCAACATTGTTTTCTATTCCGTATTCTTATCCGGCTACGGTGGTTCTGATACACACAAAATATGTGAAATAGAACTGTGTATAGGTACGCCAGATAAAATCGTAACATTTGAATTCATCAATGGCCATTGAATTTAATTAATATTTTTTTCGGCTACCACGGAACAACATATATATTTCGTGTCAAGTCTGATTATATATTTGAAAATTTATTGTTAACTATCACGATGAAAATATTTCCGGATAACATGAATATTGAATTTTATAGACATGAATAAATTTGATCACGAAACACGGGGCGATTTTTGGTGTAGTGTGATTATACATATTATGTAAACTGAAAACATATATTGTTAGTTGTTTTTATAAGTTTCGCGAAAATTTAATTTATTAATGTAATTTCAATAACGAAACACGCAGCAAGTGGCTGTAGTAATCCAAACGATCTACAGGCTGGCGTAGACTTCCACAAAAAGTTTCTTGTGGGAATCAGCCAGAATGGCACTGGTCTGGGGTATGGCAATACAACCATGAGCGACGTGGACCTAAAAAATCCCTCCTGCAAAAAGATTATGACAGCAACAGTATGGCTCATGCTGTTGGCTTTCAATGCCAAAATTATTAGACAGTGCCAAAATGACAGTAGGGGTTTCATATACTTTTGCATTCCCCCTCCAATTCACTGGAAGATAATGTTGTATGACTGGACACTAGATATGCTGAAATTCTATCTAAATGTCTTCCAGCATACACTTCCAGACCCCAGTAACCTTGCTCGTTGGAGATATTCAGAGGATAGTTAATATCCTCTTTGTAGCAATACCCCTTGCACAGCTAGACATATTTTGGCTAGCTGCAAGGCGGCTTTAGATCAAGGACGGTATACTTACCGCCATGAAAAAGTCCTTACTGTTATTCTCGAGGTAATTAGCCTCTCATTAGCTCGTGCCAACAAGGAGGGTCTTACAGTACCCACCAAGCCACCAATACAGTTTGTGCGGGATGGCTCTAAAGACAAAGAACATTCTACTACAAAATCTTTTTCAATAATAGAGAAGGCTTCAGATTGGATTCTGGAGGTTGATTCGGTCTCCAAACAGTATAATTTCCTAGAAAGTCTCGGATGCACAACCCTCCGTCCAGTTATGACTCTTTACTCCCTATCTCGGAAAATGGCCCTTCTCGTAGTATTAACTGTTCCATGGTAATCAAATATCCCAAAAGACCACGATTACAAATTAAATAAATATCATGATCTCGCAAATGCCGTCACTCGGAATTGCTTCATTGTTCACCTTCATGCGGTGGAAGTAGACGCTCCTGGCCTCCCAGCTAAATCTACATTTTACCTATTTAAGAGGCCTGACACATTTTGTATGCATTTGGTTTTATACACGTTTTATAAAAATATGAAAAAAAAAGTTATTCAAACTTTTTTAGCTTTATAAAGATTCATAGTTCTCTTCGAAACATTTTTTGTTATTAAATTCTTCTTAGTATTTCCAGAAAAAAATCCAACTTAACCCTTAGTTTCGCGAAAAACTTTAAACTTTCGTTTTTTTTTAACACATTGTGTTACAAATTTCAAAATTCCAGCCCAATGGAGTCTAATAATCTTTCGTTAGTTCAATAGTATTTTTTATTTAGTAATTTTAGTTAGCTTCTAATGTAAATTTTACCATTTTGTCGAACTCCTAA
>JAOPUG010000276.1:17606270-17616621 GCA_027564375.1 Micropterix facetella | reverse complement strand
TATGTTTTACTTAAACTTGTAGTACCATCAATTATTTTTTTCAAATATTGGTGTATTTTCTAAACAATATTTTCTACAACACGTTTCTATTAATTTTCTCATACAAATGCGCCGAGCCGTCTTCGTTAAGCGCATTTGTATGAGATGTTCTTTTGAGATGTTCTTTTGAGATTTGTATGTTTTTTTTTACATACATCGTCGCCTTAAGCAGCATCGGCCTTTATCAGTACAGTAAAATGATAAGTGACCTCTTGTAAGATAATATTTATTGTCGTCAGACAATAAGGTATATAGTTTCCGCAGTAGGTATAAAAGTAAAACAAAATCGTTGGAATATATTTATAATAGCTGCTGGCGCATTCAGAAATTTAAAACTGTTCTACGTGCTCCTTTAAACACACAGTTTAAAGCACGATTTATATATTGAAAGTTTCATAACTTTTGCCAAGTTTTAAGGACTTTGAATTGGAACTTTGCAAAGTGGCTTACAGTAGGTTAAGTTTCACCGCCCTTAATAAATATTAATGGCTCAACTTTCTCATACGGTAGATGATGTAACATTCTACTTTTTTCTGTGGCAAGAAATTGTGTCTATATATCGTTCATATGTCTGTATCTATATTATACTATATACATATAAATTAAACAAACTTCAATTATGTTTAAAAAAACTCCAATGTCAACATCGGCTTTTTTCAGTAGAATCTTTTATTTTATATTTCCGAATATTTTTTGTATTAGGTACCTTCAGATAGCATTTCCGATGTGGTTCATGGTGAGAGTCATATGCACTCGATGATGTGCCATCCCGAGCTATACAGCGGACCTGTAAAATACAAGAAACTCAAATTAATTTGACTTATTTCTTTATTTATTATCTTAAGTTACATAATATAAATGTAATAAATACATTACAGAGAACCAAATTGGAAAACCTGTTACTTAGTATAATAAAGCAACCCAATTGGGTATAACCAGTTCTAGGGGTAGGGAGCATAATAAAACAATTAAATCTATAAATAGCCTATACTTAATAAATATTTAATAATCCAATATACAATAACCAAAACTAGGGCATGGGAAACCCCAAGGGTTTGTCAAAGTTCGGCCCATATGATTCTTTTCATGTATATGTGTATTAGGATGTGCAGGGTAATCTAAAATAACTCCCTGAACCGAGCACGTAAACCATAAGAGATCCATTTTTCCACTTGACGCTATCTAGCGGCCGGCCGAGTTGAATTCGTGGCAGGGTGTATTACAACGCGACGAAGCCAGGTGATTCCTCTATTGGCCTAAGGTACTGATGGTCGTCATTAAAATAAAAATTTGAATTATAAAATAAAATAATTAGGTCGTACATACAGCCTTCAAAATCAATTGGGCTCTGCTCATTGGCCATAACTATCGATAGGCGAAAGAACATTTTAAAACAGACGTAGTTTACTCGACTTATCATGCATAGTAACATCCACACATCCAGGCTTACGGACGTTATTTCTTTTTTGGTTTAGATGGACTCTAGGACATGTGAAACGTCGAAAAAAGTCTTTTTGAACGTTTTAATTTGAAGTCATAGAGTCCATCTACACTAAAATATAATGTATCTGGCTATTTGGATGTGGAACGTCAACAAATGTCTTTTTAGACGATTTATTGTCGTTAGGTACATTAGGGCCGATCGCGTTTATTCGATGGACAAAAATAATGCCGCAGAACGAATGGGGCCGATCGCAGTTCTTTCCGAACTAAAATAGTAGCGGACTTGATTTTACTAAATTAGTCCATGGACTAATATAATAGCGATCGCGATTCTCTTGAAATAGGTTCACGTCACAAAAATTAGAATTAATATTTGTATCTATGGAATCGGACTAAGAACATGGCAACACCGAACTGCAAACATCAAATTCACGTGGCCGGCAAGTCGAGTTTTAAAAGGTCTGTGATTTGTCTGTCGTTTCAACCAGTGGTTTCAATATGGGGAAACTTAAAAAAGGCCCACATGATGAAGCAGCAGCAGGAGCATCTGCTTAATATGCCTTTGCGTAATAAGGAGATGGTGAACGGTACGTATATACATGTAAATCACATCTGTTTCACATGTGAGTGTGCACATGTAAATCACATGTATCTTATAGCAATAATCTCCAATGAAACTTTGTTTTGTGTACGGACAGGGAACTCGCAACAACCCTGTGTGAGGAGGGTGTGGACGGAGCTCACCAATTATTTTTACTTCATTATTAATTTTTATTGAATTTATTGGTCTTTGTTCATTTTTACCATAAGCTATGTCCTTTATGATGTTCCAGGTTTTTTTTTGATCTCCATTTACTTTGCTAATTTTATCTTTATAGTAATTTTCCTTTGTCTTATTGATGACTCTTTTACGTACTTGACGGTATCTTTTATAATAGATTAAGAGTTGTGTGTCATTAGGGCTGCATCTTACAATTTTATGGATTTTATCACATTTTCTGAGACACGACAGTAGTCTATCCGTTATCCAAGGTTTGATTTTAATTTTTGATCAACTAATTCTGATTATCTTATCTATAGACGAACGTTTATTGGCAATGGTAATGTTATTTAGGAAGTGTTCCGCTGCTAAATTGGTGTTGCTATTTTGTAGGACTGGATTCCAATCAATAGTTCTGATAGTTTCTAGAAAGAGGTCTCTATTAATAATTGTTTTTATAATATTTTTCTTTGTTATTATATTCTTATTTTTTGATATGCATAAACCAGTTGCAAAGTGGTCGGTAATACAAGATTCATAAATGAATGATTTCACCGGAAGTTTCGACTTTACCATGAAATGGTCAATACAGCTAATATGACTCCCATCAATTCTGGTTGGCTTATCAATTGCAGAGTAAAGACCATGATGAGCCATTATGTCCAGATAGTCGTCTGCTTGACGATGTTTTTCATTGTTAATATTTATGTTTAGATCTCCAGTTAAAATGAGGTTAGGCTCACTGTTATACATTCCTAATAGCCTGTCTAATGATAATAAAAATAGTGATAAATTAGTATAACTCGAATACCTATAAATCGCAATTATATTAATGTGACCATCCAGTAGCAGATACAGGCAGTTGGCAT
The DNA here is from genome assembly GCA_027564375.1 of Micropterix facetella. Taxonomy (NCBI): domain Eukaryota; kingdom Metazoa; phylum Arthropoda; class Insecta; order Lepidoptera; family Micropterigidae; genus Micropterix; species Micropterix facetella. The sequence goes on along the minus strand of JAOPUG010000276.1, from coordinate 17,613,510 downwards.
CGTCAACTATTTTCTCCGTTACTACTCCTTAAATAGATAATAACACCATCATTTTTTAACCTAACGCCATTATAATGATGACAATTGAACCCCTTTATATTTTTCGGAATGTAAATATCATTAATCCGTCATTCGGTCAAAATTAAAACGTCGAATAGGAATTGAAACTATATAAAAGCAGCAGTAAATCCAAAAAGTTTTGCGTTTGTGCGTTTGTTTATCCGTGTGACCGAAGCCTTCTCGTGGTCTGATCTTTACCCAATTTGGTATGCAGCCTCCCTGGGTGATGCTAAATACCATCAGGTAGCAAATGCGATCTGAGTCCCGCAGCAAATGCATCCTGGTTTACTAAGTCTGGAGGAGGAGGATTTGGCCAGTAGGTAGAGCAAGCATAGCGTATATGGGTATTTTTGGAATCGTAGTCATCAGAGAAATTTATTGGAATATTTTTCAACCAATGTTGGGTGCTGCTGCAATGCATCTTGGTTTACTTGGCCTGGAGGAAGATTGGACCAATAGATAGAGCAAGCATAACTTAAATTGGTATTTTTGGAATCGTGGTGATGAGATACATTTATTGGAATAGGTTTTAGGCCATTTTGGATAAGACAGGGATTACTAATCACGGAACGGGATTGCCTATATATATTGCTACTTTTCCTGTTATTGTAAATCATATTATTCGGTATATTCATAACATTCCTCTATATTTCTTTGTGCAAAGATTTTTAGAAATATTCTGTCAAATGTCCTAAGTTTAAAAATATTTAATTTATTATTCTAACCCTATATACATGTAACACGTATAAATTTGCACGAGAATTTGTTGCAAGCTATATTTAACTGAGTGATACTGCAACTGCTAGAATGTACGAGTATATATTAGAACGCTTCAGCGAAACTTAAGCTGTATTATTATCAAAGTTGATCCTGCTCTCCTCGAGAGGCGTACGTCGAAAGTGATCATACAACTTCATCAGTTTAATCTTATTGGAGATGGATGCATAAAGCAACATTGTTAATGGATTATTACAGTGAAGGTCTCTCTATAAGCGACACGAAAAGTCTATCAACATAGTATAGTATTAGGTACATATTTTTGATAATGAAAAAATGTTACTTCGGCCACCTTTGCACGGGGTCAAAGTCTTACAATCGTGCGAACAATATAATGACACTAAATCGTCTAAAAAGACTTTTCTCGACGTTCTACTTCCAAATTGACAGGTACATTATTTTGTTGTATAGATGGACTATAGAACTTAAAATTAAAACGCATATTAATACTTTTTTAACGTTTCACATGAACTAGAGTCCAACTAAATAAAAAAAAAATGTCTGGCCGTCTGGATATGTGGATGTTACTATGTACGATAAATCGAGTAAACTATATCCGTTTTAAAAGTTTCTTTCGCCAATCGATAGTTATGGCCAATGTGCAGAGACCAGTTGAGGCTGTAAGACCAAATTATTTTAATTTTATAATTTAATTTATTTTAATGATGACCGTCAGTACCCTATATCAGCCAATCGAGGAACCATCTGGCCTCGGTGCGTTGTAATACACCCCTTCACGATTTTGATTCGGCAGAACGCTAGATGGCATCAACAGGTAACAAGAAGAAAAGTTGATGATAGTGACAAGACGTGTAAAATAAGGTAGGTACATGTCGCCTGGGGTCAATCCATCAGTTTTGACAAAAATCAACAAAAAGTGAGAATTTTATCTTATTTTACACTTTTACTGCTGAAGATGGAATTTACCGTAGAAATAGCAAAAAGAAAAGTTATATGCCATGATGTGTAAAATGAGGTACATGTCGCCTGGGATCAATTTCTTTACATACAAAATAACGAGAAATTAGAATATAATAAAGTGGGCCTAAGTTTGACAAACCCTTGGATTTTCCCCTGCCATATTGATATTGTGAGATTGAATTGTAGAACAATTTAAAATCTATAGTAAAGTAAAACCTTGCCAAAGCCCTGGCAAAGGAATACATGTTATTTTAGTTTACTTACATGAAATTAATATCTTCCTCGTCTACCATAAACGCCTAAAACAGCACTGGACAATACAAGTTTATTATTCATACCATTTTGTGTATTACAAAAAAAACTTCTTTCTTTAATATATACTGTGTTACTTAGCGTACTGATACGCGCAGCGATTCGCCAGCACTTGGTTAATCCTCTTATAAAACACCCTTTTTCGAGATACTGTTTAGGTTAATATCCCCTTGGCAAGTTTAAATCACATTCTAAGCAATAAGAACAAATCTAAGGCAAAACATGGTCTGAAAAACTAAATGTAGGTCGGAACCATAAGGTGGGTCTTAGATTTGCTGGGACAACCAAGCGGTAACCACAGCATTTCCAGTCCGATCCGACACGGCTACGGGACCCACCAAATTATCGACCAAGGAAGGACGACCAAATGGTAAATTAAATAATAAAAATGAAATCGACATGATGTCAGATAATCAAGCAATTCTTAAGGCTACAAACATATTCTTAAGTGATAGCTTTTTAATAGATATCTGGGAATATCTCAAAAAAATAAATAAATAACTCGGAGGTGGATGCCAGGTCAAAGCAATGAAAATGCTGACACTTTCCAAAAAAAGAGTCAAGCACGTATATCAGTCTATGTCACTAAAAGTCTAATAGGGGATAAACCAAAAAGACAGAAAAAGATTCTGGGAACGAATTCCTGTGTCCAAATACTTCAACGAAGCAACAGAAAAAGATAAATAACTAAAAACATAGACTGTCATAAAAAAGACAATTGTATTGATCAAACTACTTTCTCTGTGCAAATGTGAAACTGGACTTTTGGCCGGTCATATTATATCCAGAGACCTACTATACAATTTGGGAAAATATGGTAATATTTCATGACGATAAAACCTGCAAATCAATGTTAATTCCAATTTTTATTTAATTTACGTGGTCTGCACATATTCATATTTTAGCAAACCTAGTCAGACAACTAATATTAATTTTCAAATATGTTAAGGGAGTTTTGATAGTAAACATGGTATACTTGTCAATACCATTCCATTTTATGTTATAGTATCAACGGTTGGGGTAATACTGGTATAACAGCTTTAAATCCAGCTATAAAACACAGAATTCAAAACTTGGGGTGATAATTTCAAAACCATGTAAGATACCTGAATATCAGAAGATGTTTTTTATAAAAATACGGTTCTGGTTGTAATGATATTTATTTAAAATAGGTAATGAATATCGAAGGTTATCGCGGTTTTTCAACATTATAAAAAGGAAATGAATTTACCGCGTGAAGTTTTAACGCCCGGCGTTTAGGCAATGTTGGTCAGAGTAGACTTACCTATATATAATCTTATGTACCTATATATAATGAATATGCTTTAAGGAGAATCATTTATATTCCTCTCTCAAATAAAGCAAACCATTAAGAGCGTGTTTCTCAGTAATGTCTTCTATATACATATCATCAATTGGTCAACAACTTTTATAATTCAAGCCCAAAAAATTGCAACACCTCTCCAGAAAGTATCATTATCAGATGTTGTAAATCTCAATACATTTGGGATTACGTCCGATGGAAGTAACAAAATAATTATTCTGACAAATTTAATATTTTCTGGTTTCAGTTTTAGGTTATATAATATTTATATTATTATATATTCTTTCAATATTATATAATGAAGTAATTCTTACTAAATAATGTTATTATGTAGTAATATTATTATATATTTTATTGTATTGTATCACATATCTATAAATATATACGTAATAATATACATATACAAAAGCATACTTAGACATATTAAATAAAAATAAAAATATTTTTTCGCACGTTTTATATTTTAAAATCTGCCTTAGAATAGGTGGCAACCTAGTTATGCTGGATTGTAACAAGATTTTAATTTAATATTGTTGATTAGGACGTACATATTTCAGATTTGCCTTTTTTAATCAAGGAAAGGCAGTTTTAAGATACGATGTAGTCAGCATCATTGCACTCAGACACTTCTGTTTTAGAGTTGGTATAGTAAGGATCAGGATGTATCATAAAAGATTAGTACTGATCACAGTGATCAGGGGCGGTATTTATGGGATTCAAATTATTTTTACCCAAAAGTGAATTAATAAATAAATGAAACAATGAATGAACCTGCACTAAACATCAACTTGCATAAAATTAAAATGTACAATTTGGCGAAATTATTGTCTATTACGACCATCTGTTCCAGTCAACCAAAGTAGTGGGGGGTATTTTATGGTCTAAATAAAAATAATACTAATATAGATAAAATATAATACTAAGTAGGTAATTAGACTACATACAATATCTAATTACCTACTTAATTACGATTAAAAAAAAAACAAATATTAAAGGTCGATGGTTTCGAAATGATTTCCCACAGACAATTTAAAGTGTAAATCGATGGCGCGTTTCGTATGTCCTTTCAAGGATCATATATATTTTTCATACAACTTGGCGATGAATGACCAGTCACGAAATATAAATGAAACCAAGTTCTCTAATGGATGTTTAACAAATCTCGTTAAACGCGGGCTTTTATGTGCTCTGGCGGTTGTTTTCGATTTAAAACTGGACGAAAATCCCCCGGGATTTTGGCCAGCCCATTCCGCGATGTATGGGGATTGTTAACTCACAGCTGTTTCCTTGTTACGTCGGGGTAATTTCCTCCATTTTTTCAGCTTCCCTAATTATTCGCAATGCCCACCGCGCGTCGTAGTCTGCAACCGCCGCTCGCGTCACTGTAACGCCGCACAGTGTTTAGTTTCATACTAGTTAGATTCAATAATTAACTTTTCTAATAATAATTATACGCCTAATGCAATTCGCACATTATAACACATGCATCGGAACTTCACAATATGTAGATTATATATTTTTGTGTGAATAGGTATTCCAGGTCGAGTTTAGTTGTCCATTGTTTGTATATGTGAAAATATGAGGGTGTTTTGAAATGACCTATATCCTATAGTTTTTTATTTGAATTTATAATTCGTTTTTTTACCTGTATTTTAAAGATGTGTTTCAAATGAATCCTCAACATACTTACCAATAAACGAAGTATAACCATTATACCACTGTTGTTATTACAAATAATTTGTCAAAAATGTGAACAATAAACGTTTCTCGCTATCTGCGTTCAGCCGCCGATATAACTCCGGTATACCTGCCCGCGGGTAGGAATAGTTGAATTATAGCGAAGTTATAACATAAAATGGCCGACGAGTCAAACAGATGTTTCAAATGACACGACAAGTAACAAAACGATACGAAACTTTCCGCATAATGTATTAATTTATAAGCCAAAGCAATGCGAGGTTCTGGTATTATTTTAAAGCGAAGGAACCATTCAGGAACCAATGACGATGCAACTACTAATATCCAAAGTCAATTGCGCCATTTCTTATACTTTGAAAGAATACTACTATTTGTCTATGATTTCGGGGCAATTTAAACTGGCATTAAAAATCATGGTCGCATTGGTCATGATTTTACAACTCTGTTACAACTTGTTGGTTGTAACGCGCATAAGGCGCTCGTTGTCAAATAAATCGAATGTCGAACGTTACTGGAGCCGATCATTATAACCTTTAAAAAAATATGTTGAAAGTATTATCTTTCATTGTATATAATTATGATATTGACTAATTTCTTCCTGCAAATGGTTAGTATAAAAAACAATAGGATCTAAAAAAATCGTAAAGTCCGTAGCCAGTTTGAAACACTGGTTTCCGTGAGATCACCGAAGTTAAGCTGCGTCGGGCGTGGTCAGTACTTAGATGGATGATCGCCTGCGTACTGCTACGTGATAATATAAAAACCGGCTGCTTATAAGATAATTATTGTTAGACATAAAGGTGGGCCATTACCGCAAGGACAATAAAGAATTAAAAAAAAACAATACATTACAACTATTGGGCAAATCCATGTCAAATTTAAACTTTCTGTTAATCTTTACAGTCATTTACATTGATTTGTCTTTTTTTAGCTGAAAGTACATTGGTTTATTGTCATTTTTTTTTATCTTGTTGCATAAAAAATCATACAAACCCGACAAAGAGATTCCCCTCCGCGACGGTAAACGTCACGTGCTCCAAAAATTCTTGCAATTTCGAACGTTTATATTATTTCTAGAACGTAAGTACCTCATGCGGCCAGCCTTGAGACAGCGAGCTAATCCGTCATCGGCCAAAGTATAGTCGGGTGTCTATGTGAAAAAGATAGAGCGCGACATCGACCACCGACATTTCCCGATAGCTCACGATAATTACCAAAAGCGTTACGAATAGAAAGAGAGCGAATTAAATTATAAACCGCGAAATTGAACGTGAGACAGCGTTACGACCGCGAATTAGAAATCGAATTTCGAGCGTTACACGAGTGCGATCAATCAGTGACTCAATGATGATCGTAAATATATAGTCTGATGACGTGATACTGAATTTAACAACAATAGGCTATAACCCGGTTATAAATATATATTTATGGTAAAACTGAAAAACAGATTTTAGAGATTATATTTTTCATTACGAGATAGTTCATTGCTCAAAACATTAAGCAACTAATCCTTAACAAAACTTATGCCTGAAGTTGTAGTACACGAAAATCTGCATTTTTTTATACTTAATTATTTCTCGACATGTCGACCATTTAAAAGATATCTAGAATAAAATAAGAATAAAGTGAAAATGTCACTCAGTTGTTAAAATATTCATGGACAAGTTTAGGCTACTTTGTTAACATCAATTTCAATAACTGTAGCATAGATGAAAACCCACACAGGTGGGAAAGTAATATTAGGATTATATACGCTTTAGCTTGTATTAAAAATACACCGTGTGACGCCCCTGCATCGTCGTAATGTTTTTATTTTCCTGCCAAAATACCGTGGCGAGAAATGTATTTTTTTGGGCGGATCCTCCATCTTCGCTATCCCTCGGGTCATTTGAAGAATGCGGCCAGTTAAATTCGCCCCTATTAAATTATCCACGCCCGGTTTTAAATCTTGAGTTATTTTTGAAAGTAAATTTATTTTTGTTCACATATTGGCTATCATGACGTCTTGAAGGAGTTCACAAGACGGTAGGTATACGGTACTGCATATGGTTATGACTTGTTTATGTCGTATAAAAGATAATGTTAGTAACTAACACAAAAAACATATCACGAAAATAAAACACATAAAAAGAAAGATAATAATACTTA
>JAOPUG010000276.1:17576022-17586131 GCA_027564375.1 Micropterix facetella | reverse complement strand
TTTAACAAAACTACAATGAAATACCTGTAATAAAACTTATTTTTTGTATAATTTGTGGCTTTTTATTCAATAAATTAATATATCATTACGATAATTTTTATAAGCAAAAGGCCTTATGTGACATTTAACGTTTCTGGGTCGAAGGTGCGTAAATTTCATATTATAGATAAATAAAGCTTCAAAATACGCATCTAATTATATATAATACAACTATATAAACAATAAAATTTACAAAATAATACAAAAAAACAACGGCCAAAACTTTTTTTTTGTCTCTTTAGGGTTTTTAAATGTGTCTCTTTAGAACTTAAGGAGCGACATATTATATTCTATTAGGATAAAAAATGCAAGTTGTCTTAAAAATAAAAATATTATTTTTCATAAGAATATGAGAATATAATAGTATATATTTTTTTCTAAATACATTATCAATGGGTATATAAAGCAGTCATTTTCAAACTAATTTACACAACATGCATTATTATTATTATTGTTTAACAGATCTTCTACTTCTTCGTGGTTTTTCTTTACTAAAAATGTCTTCAGTTTCTTTTGGAATAAATGAATAATGTTTTCGCTCTTTCATTGATGATCGAAATAGTTGAAAGTTTGGGGGCTATAAAACCCATAACTTGCCTGTCAAAACTTCGATCTTATGAATGAGATTATTTAGTGTTGTAGCATTTCTTTTAAAATGATGATGTTGACTCCTAGTTTGTTTGTCGATGTTGGTACATAATCTTTTGAGGGTTAAGTATGCAGAGTTTCCTTATATTGTAAATCAGGTGGATAACGTGGTGGTATCTTGTGTGTCAATCTTAATGTTGCCTATATAAGAAATCCTCTCTAAGGGATTAGCTCGATCTATTTATTCACAGTGACAGCTTCCTAAGCCAGAACAGAAGTGCAGTATAACCTGAAAATTGATGGCCGGCAAGCCAATAATCTGTATAATTACGGTTATGTATTTATTTTTTTAATATATCCAGCCAGCGTTTTGCATTGCGAAGGATTAATTTAATTTCGTTATGAACAATGATAGTTTACAGAATTTGTTCAGATATATCAAAAATATATTTGTATCCAGAACGCTTCCCTGTGGCGCCCCATGGGGCCTCGACTCTCGGTTCAACTCTCATCCGACAGCCAACCCGAAGAGGCACTAACCCAGTATATTCCGGTGATTATACGGTGATACACGTGGAACTCCTCGGGCGGCCCTGGGTGTCTGATGCACTAGTCGGTTTGTCGGTCTTAGCTCAACAACATTCCCGAAGAGGGACCCTCTGTATCCCGGTAATGCGGTGACACTGGGTGAAATCTTCGGACGCATGGTCTGATGCACTGGCTGGTTTGCCGGCCCTTGCTCAACAATGAATAGTCAGAGATATCTGGAAACGTAGCTATGTTCCTTAAGACGAGGGGGTAGATATTGATCTGATGTCACTTATCCTTAGAAACGACCCGTGATCGGGTGAGTTCGAAGAGTAAAGACCGCCTTGAAACCGCGATATTCCTGAATTACGGAATACTGCGTCATTGCATCAGGTAGAGGCCGCTCAAGTGACCAGACGGGTGGATGGAGAAATATGTCTAAATCTGGGAGTTAAGAGGTGAGGCTACCCGCTGGGTGGTAATTCTCAGTGCCTCGCCTGTAGGCATTGGACGAAACTGGATAAGTGGTTCGTCTTCGTCCACAAAGTCCATGCGTTCATCTCAGGGCGAGAAAACGATAGAGTTGGTCATAACATCCAGGATCGGTGGGTTTGCCCGTAGCGCGTGACACCTTCCAATGTAGCACTCCATATGCAATAAACTGTTTTGTCCTATGGTCTTCGCACAATTTGGTAATTTGGAACCTATTTGACAGATACGACCTAAATCTGAAATCTCTTTTTTGGTTCTCCAGAGCATTAAGGATAATGTGTCATCTGTAAATTATTAAGAGGATGGCCGAGAGTATGCATCATTGGCGCACAACCTTTTTGAGTTAGACAGTTGATGACTGTATCACGATTATCAAATGTGGATGAGTCCGAATGTGGGCCGCAATGACAAACAAACGGGGCCAATAATCAATTTGGTTATCGTAATCGGTAGCCAGTAGGCAAAAGTAAAAGGCTGGTAGGCCAATGATATTGTTGTGCCATCAGGCTGACAGGCCATTAGGCCGCGCGCTCACTTCCATTAGCAAGTTAATCAATCAGTGAACGCCGCCCCTAATGAGCGTCTTCGACGGACGCACTATAGCGTGGGGATGCAAGGTGAGACTGGAACGGTTTGATACTGCGAAATTTGAAACGAGAATATATAACTAATCTTACAGTAATAAACACTATAAAGACAAGGATGAAGACCAAGTAAATCTGAAGAAATAGGACCGTGAGATGATGGGTGTGGGGGGGGGGGGGGATAAGACTACAGCTTTGGGTGAAAATTAAATTATGATGCAGCTTCTAAAAGCAGGCGTATCTACCTAATACATGGCCCATAAGTACTGAAAGTTCTGGAACTGGCCACTTGCTTTAAACTTATTAAAAAAGTAATTCCTCTTTTTGAAAATAGAACTCTTTGGCTATAGAATATTTTTATTATGTGTGTCATTTGTTTTATTTTTGTGACGCCATATTGAAAATTGCGTGTTTACCTACCTAAGAGAAATTTTTCGATGTATTTTTCGATGCACGATTTTCGCTGTGGTTTAAGTCAACGAGAAAGTTGCCACTAACTTCAATGAGCATTTGATGATGAAGCCCCATTATGTAGCTCTGTGTAGTTCTGGCATAATGAATTCAAACGTGCACATATTCATCTCCAAGACCATTCACGCGAAGATCGACCTGCGACAGCGCTGGCAGAACTAAGATCTAACATTGATGCTGTACGACAAATAATTAAATCGGATAAAAAAATTACATATTGGCAAATTCGTACAACATTGACCATTGGTATAATATTTTGCTAAGTGCCAAGTAAAAGTGCAAAATATTTTGCATGTGCTTATACCTAAAAATTCGAAATCTTTGTTCGTGATGGATACCGCATGAGGAAATTTAAAAACTTCAGCGTATAGAGTGGCGTGATAAAATTTGACGGAGGACAAAATTATTAGCAGTATATGATATCGTAACAGAAGACTAAAGCTGGGTGTACGTACTGTAACGATCCTGAAAGAAAGGGTCAGTCAGTGGAGTGGGAAAGTCAAGGTTCTTCTTTTAACAAAGCGGAACATTTCACGACAATTTCACTAGAAAACCAAAGAACAGTCACTGTAGATTGGTACGTTAGCATTTGCTTGCTGAGTGTTAGTAAAAGCATCCTCGCAGCAGAATAGTTCTCCATCATGACAATGCATCCGCCCATTCCATTAAGATGACAACGTCATTTTTGATGACCTCAAACATGGAACTGATGACGCATCCCCCATACAGCCCGGATCTTGCGATTTCCAAAAAATAAAGTTAGATTTCGAGGTATACGGTGCATGATACCGAAGATGCGGTGATAGTATTCCGAGAATCCATTGAGAAGACCTCTAAAGAAGACTGTATCAACTGCTTTCCCCAATGGTTTTAAAAAATGAAAAAATGTTTGAATTATCAGGTAGAATACGTTGGAAAACAGTAAATACAATATGAACAGTATTTTACTTTATCAGAATCCAGAAACTTTCAGTATGGCCTAGGTATCTATCCTTAAGTAACAAATTGTCATGGCCTCTCCTTATTGCTGCTAATGAATTCTCCACTTGGTCAATAGACTTTTTTCGACATGGGCAATAAGGATATTAGGTATTTTTATCTCAGAAATGTAGTTAGGCCAGAATTAAATGTAACTTATGATAGTCAACCAATTTTCTCTTTATCTAGCATTGTACTCCTCGAGCTCACAATTTATTCCGGGTTTCGCTGGGCATTCTACATCGAGCTGCTATGTGACAATTTTGGTCGCGATAGTTTTGTATTTTGGTGACTTCCTCCCACTCTCACTCCCAAAATTCTCTTACAATATTATTATGCATTCGTCCACTCCCTCTTAAAGTATGGTGTAGAGATGTGGGCTAATGCTGTAAATACCTAACGAGCTTTCAGTCTGCTGTGTTTTCATATTCCTCATGATACGTTCGCGAGATACCCGTTCCGATCATTGTGATTTCTGCCACTTCTGTGCATTATTATAATGGATGTGGGATGGTTGGTATTTAAGAACTGCAAAAGAATTCCTAAAGAAGAAAAGTGTGCATGGCTACCTAACAAGACACGGGGACTGCCTTCGTGCGTTGCGCCATATATTGACGAAATCAGAACAGTTAGTATATATCATTCGACCATCCATTTATTACAGACTAAGTGCAGATATGAAACAGGCTAAATTCTTTAATATCTTCCGAAGTGCAATACAATATTTCTTTCTTGTCTTAACTGGAATATTTTGGGGCCTAATGGGACTGTGTAGCTCGGACCATATGACCATATTTTTACTCCCATCCAGCAACCTTCCCGAAGAGCGACTAATCCGTTTAAACCTGCTTTGCGGTCGGAAATTCCTTAATTAAAATGTTTACTACCATATCTGCTGATTTTTATTATCGAACTCGCATAATATAATGATACATATTAGTCCAAGGAATAAAAACCACTGTATATAGGTCCTTTAAATAAGAAAGGCTTTCAAGCGCATTCTGAACACAATATCTCTAGCCGATTCAAGGAGAGGGACTACGCTCCAAAGGTCACAGTTAATTTAGCCTGCAGCTGTATCGTACAATCGTCGTTTGGTGCTGGCCAGTTTGCTAGCCAGGCTGCTCAACTGGCGAATTTCCGGGGGAGTCTAGAATCGTATGTTTCCTAAGAAGCGGGGGTAATTGTTGACCTTGCGTCACCTACCCTTAGAAAGTCTTGTAGTCTATACGATCTCGATACGAACAGGCAATGGTGTCTCAGGTCCTCAATACATTCAAATACGAAAGTCTGCGTAAGCGACTTAAAACTATAGAACAAGCGACTTTCCAGTGGACATAGGTAATACATCCGAAAAAGGTAGACGGAGGGTGAGGAGAGTCCACTAGTTCGCTTGTGTCTTTGCTGTTTATGGTTGGCTTCTGACTTTGATTTGTGGACTTTATTGTCATATAAGTCACTAAGATAATTCTGGGGTAAAAATACGTCAAAATTTGTTATAACATCGCTCGTAGTAATTGACAACTCCAAGCCTATATCAAATGTTTTGGTCTGAGAAATAAGACCACGTCATACAGTAACATTTCTTGAAGGTCTCCTGGGGTTCTTTGATCTTATTCTCTACTTTTTTCGAATTTTCTTCAAGATATTATAATCTGGGAAGTTCTGCTTACATACCATTATATCTCAATAATTTCAACATACCATTATTTTAAGATAATTTAGATGATATTTTTTTTTCTAAATTTATTTAAAAAGATATTTTATTTTAGAGATCGGTTAAAAAAAGTATAGATAAAATAATAATATAAGTATGGTAAATGAACGATCACGGACAATTGATCAATCTACTCGTATATGCAATCAAGCTCGAGTATAGTGCGTGAATGTTTTTTTTACCATTACAATTTAATATTAATAAAATATGTGATAATCGAAGACTGACAAACAGTAAGCTACCTAGCTTTTTATTGAGGTTTAAACACTTACCCGCAGAATCAGATTTAAGAAGTTTTTGATTGACACTCATTGAACAATGAAACGTTGAATATGATAAAAAAACACTAGAAGGACATTACTCCGTAATTACGCTCCAACTGGTAGTGAATTTACAAAAGACAATTTTATTTGCTCATTGCTCATTTTCCTTTCTCCATTAACCACTAAATGCGACGATTATTCAAATATGAAAAGGGCTACCGACAAAATGCCACCGGTACTCGATTTTAGGGAGGATTATCAGATAAAGTCCGAAGGAGAGGACGAAATTGACGTAGGCTCAGATGGGCTAGCAATATAATAATATACTGATGGTTCAAAAACAGAAGAAGAGACTACGGCGGTTTTAAATATACTCGCAAATTCTGAGACTAAAATTGAGTAAATCATTGGATCCTCACGTCACGATTTCAAGCGGAAGTCTTTGATATAATTATAGTTTTTGGTGATATTAAAGAGATAAACCTTAAAGGTAAAAATAGCAGATCAGTAGTTCTAGCACTCAAGATCCACAAGCAGATATATCAAACCTAATACATAGTTCGTTGAAAATATCGTTGAAAAGATCGCACCGGATAACAGACATAGTGGAGTCAGGGGTAATGAGAAAACGGACAGATTCCAAGACAGCGATCGGTTAACTCTACAATTTTGCCAGAGCCGATAACACTATTGGGAGAGGAATACACAAAGCACCGCACTGCGGGACAGAACCAGTGAATGGGTTAAAATAAAGATGGAGGGGAACAAAACTAAGGCAAGGGAGGCATTCTATTAGGGAACCCACTCTTAGGCTAACTAGATACTACTATTTGAGGTTTTCCAGGAACAACTTACAAAACGATGGGACTACTAACAGGGCACTTCCAGCTTAAAAAAACATCGTCACACTTTTGGGGTAAGTAGTGGAAGACACCATATGCAGTGGATGAGAAGCGAAAGAGGAGGAGTCAGCGCAGCAAGTGGTGTACGCGTGACCAAAGATGGCTATCACGAGAAGAAAGTAATTCGTGCAATAAGGTAGGTACATAGCTATCTATGCTCGGTGTGTGCGGCTTCCGAACATCGTGGGCTCTGCCACTGGTCTGTAATGTAGACAAGTGGTAGTATCTGTAGGATAGGATATATATGTATATATATGTCATCTAGTTTATAAAAAACAGCGTATTCCGAATTTTAATCAAATAATTCATTTTTAATTGTTACTTTGCTTGAATTAAGATCTAATCGAGTGATTTTATTTTCAGGAAGGATGGTTGTTAAGTTTTAGAGATGGTTTGATGAAAGGTGAGCATAACGATTGTAAAAGGCCTTTGACCCTACTTCTCTTTCCGCAAGTCAGAGACATTCAACCAATCTCGTTTAAACCTAAAGCATTACCAAATCCGATCATGGGTCTCCTTCGTCACTATATAAGTGGCCTTGATTATTATTTTCTTCATAACCATCCCACTCAATCAATTAATTATTTCATGAATATACAAAAACCTATCAAATATTTGAAAAATACTTTTTTCTTCATATTTTAATTTAATATCACTCTAATTACTCCATTTAGATTAGGAGAAAACTTCACATTCCATAGGTAAGAGCTGAGTGCTTCCTATCATTAATATCAGGGCATATCAAGCTTTTGGTTTTAATTTCTTGGCTAACTAATATTGATCGGAGCTTCCTTATGTCACCTTTAAAAAAAAAACCAAATTCCAATTATACAATTATACATCTGTCATCCACTTTATAGAAAACGGCATTTTAAAATAAATAATTTATAAATTAGTATAATAACTAATTCGAATTTTAAATAAATAAATTACAATTATTTTCGTAATAATTTTTTTTAATTAATAATATGATACATATTTACTAATTAAAAAATACATAATATTGATTGAGACAGCGATATATCCGATATCGATTGCGTAAAAATGTATTAGTAAATTCATAATGAGAAAGACATACGAGTATATTCATCCAAAATAACACAATTTTAATGAGTGTAAAGTGTTAGATATTTGGCAACTATGTATCATCAAGACTGGGCTTATATATTTTCGTGAGTTTTATATATTAAAGAATCGGCAAAATATCGAAACCAGAATGACCCTAAATGATAATATCTACGGATATAAAAAGGTTTATAGTTACGTTATCTAATATAATATAAAATGACAAAGCATAAAAATAACGAAAAATCCACTCTCATGCATATTTCCATGAAAGATCGTCGATCGTCCTGGAATCCTTCGACCTAATTTCACAAAGTCACCAAACAATATCGCCCATCATAAGTTCGCATGATTGAATTCCACCTTCCCCATATTAAAATAGGGTAAAATCCATTCCGGCCTCTTTTGTCTTCTCCTCTGGAGCCGCGCAGCGGATAGGTAAGGGCAGGGATAGCGGCTGTCAATGACTGATTTACAAGTTTGTCCCTCGTGCCGTGAGTGGCCGGGTTAGTAGAGGCGGAGAACCTGGGGAGGGGGGGGGTGCGATTGGTATCGGCTCAATATGGCTCTAAGTGCTTTGCGCACGTGAGACGATTTCGAATTTGCCATTTCGCAATGACCATATATTTTATCACTTTAATAAGTTTGCCTGGGGACAATTTGATTACTTTTTCCGGTAAGTGCGCGGCTTACCTATCCATCAATAAGTTAAAATATTGGTACGCATGAAACATGAAAAATGATTCACGATAAACAGGAATTCAAAATAAGGTACCTTCTGCTACGCCTCTACGCCAGAATCCTAGATCCATTTATTCGTAGCAGTTACCAAAATCCCGTTTCAATCTTTATACCATCAGAGCCATTTTTAGTTATTTTCTACGAGCGACATGATAAGTGTAGCCAATCTAACGCGCTTTAACACAAACCACTCAGGGTATTAAATGCAATCTCTGCCTGTCTATGACGTCAACAAGCTGCGTGGCACGTATCCACATATTTTGCGGTGGAAGCAAATATACCATTTTATCTAGTGAGGCCGTAAAGATTTGGCCACTTCAGCGAATCCTCATTCATAATAATGTGTTTTATTACTTAGATATAATCAAGAAATGTACAAATATATGCGGAAACTAAAAATTGTAAAATAAAAACCGCAAAACCACTACTCTGCATTATATTCATATGACGTCACAACTGCAACTGCAATCGAAACCACTAACAGAATATCTATTATCTAATCTAGTTCGTGAATAACGAGCAACTTAAAACGGTTGCACGAGCAATATCGCCAGCGCACTTAGCCTGTTTCTTGGTAATAGAATGGTATTTGCCTGAAAGTCGCCTTCCACTGCAGGCGGAAAAGTATCAAAAACTATTAAGCACTATTTTCTCGGCCGCTTTCAGCTTATAATGGCGGGATATACTCACTAAAAATATCGCGCACGCTGCCCCCGCTTTGTCCCGGCGGACGATACCGAACGAAATACAAAGAGTAAACTCGTCCTGTGACGGGTACGGGAAGGGGCGAGAGCGGAGACGGCTGCAAGACTGGGGAGACGGGGGTTACCAACCGTCGCGGGACCGCCTTTTGTGGGCCTGTGTTTACCAGTCGGGCGATGGTGTTACGTTGCGCACAAGTTTTTTCCAAGTTTTCCGCTTTTCGATTTTAAAGGCCCGCACACCTGCCATTGTGGTATCACGCGACCGAAGACGGAGAACAATTTACACGCCTTTTAGCAACTCTCGTGAAATTTAGAGTTTTTGTGAATTTTCAACTTTCCTAACAAATTGGTTTCTGTTACTTCCAGATGGTTCTTTGCTGTTTGTGTTACAGACTCCATGTACCTATTAATGAATGATTCATGGAATAATAATATAATGCTTTATTTTGTCTGTACAATTGAACTTATTGTACCATTGAATTTATTACGGTGTTTTTAGAAATAACGGACCAAGTGAACGTCGGAAAACGACCCAAATTTTGGCCGATCTGAGCGGTCAAAATTCGATTACAAAACTAAGCGCAGATAGAAGAAATGTTTATCTTTATAGACAAGCATTCATGATAAATTCCGAACGCTTCCCTCCCTCCTCACACCTCCGCTTAGTGACCGTAGAAGCGATCGGAACTTGGTCTTCATTTTTAGGCAATGGCCTCTGTATTTACCTATTTGGCAGTTAATGCTCTTATTTTGTTATTCATTTAGAAGTAAAAATCATGGATTTTGATGAACCATGTTCTAGGTGTCTACCGTAGGTATCTAAACAGGTGTCTACCGGTTATACTATGAGAATGATTGGTTCATATATTTTTGTTATAATCTTGTCAAAAAAAAAGGGTTTCGTATAAGTGTTATACCTACGTAATTTTAGTTAAAAAAAGAATCCAAATTGAGTTTATTAGTTGTATTTTCATAAATATTTGTAATATTCCGAGTATTTCCCGGCATTTTTTTTTAATTTATAAAAAGTTCAGTGC
>JAOPUG010000276.1:17514371-17528183 GCA_027564375.1 Micropterix facetella | reverse complement strand
GATAGAACGAACATATCGTTAAAACGCTCCGGGGTGGACGAGTCGGACGAGTTCGCTCGTAGCAGGTGACACACCCAGTTATTCGTCGGGATGAGGGTGTCTCGGCGTTCCGACCAGCTGGCGCCCCTCGCTGTACCGCTTTTGGTTCGTTCGGTATGAACGCAGCCACTTGGTTGTATTTACGTATTTGTCGTACTTCAAAACAACCGTCGCTCTCGTTCTGTGTTAGGAGCCTGTTGTTAAGCGGGTCGATATGCTACTTCGTATCAAGGGTTGTAAATCCTTGCTCCAACTCCGTTAATTAATCCACTATTTGTTGTAAAACGTACTCACGAGTTACGGCCTTGTTTGCTCAATGACAGGTAGAATCCGTAGGGCAAGATGAAATAAAGACGCGTCGTCAGGAATCGTGAGTTTTAATTGTCAATATTTCTACTTCTCTCATTTACAAGATAAATTTACATTTATAATCACCAATTTAACTTACTCGTTTTAATTATCGTTTCTTTTGCTTGATTAACACTTTACACTGCCATTACTGTTACATTTGTTTTTCGAAGAATCATTTTAAAAATATACTTTAAGAAACCTACTTTTTAGATAATGACTTTGGAATAATCCTAGAACACTTTGGAATACCTAGAACATATTTCTTGGATAATCCCACTTAGAACATCTTTCCTGGATAGTCACACTTACAATGTCTTTATTGGTTAATCACTCTTAGAACTTCTTTCTTGGATAATCACTCTTAGAACGTCTTTCTTAGATAATCACTGTGAATCGACATCATTCACGCTTTCTATAGACCAACATCTCTATGAAATCGACTCCGCCCTGTTTTGCCGAATTCTTCCTCCTCCAATCGCCCTTTGCCATCTGCCGCGTCGATTCGAACCGCGCCACTGCTGGTCGATCGTTTTATTTACAGATGGTGCAGATCTATGCGTTTTGGTACCTATTTTTGCAGGCAGATGGTGCTGCCTATATTTTCGTACTTATTCTACATTAATTACTAATTCTATCTAAAATACAAGTTACTTACATAATTATTACTCTTACAAATACACCATTAGTTAATGTACGATTATATGAATTCAGTATATAATGTTTTGTTATCATCTTATGCGTCTTCAAACTATAATTATTCTATTTCACAATTAATATGCTCGTTTGACAATCAATTCTTATGCTGGACATATTTATATTGACACAAACTATAACCTGAAACGTGACAACTTAACCTAGGTATATTTTCTATTATTGACGAGATAAATGATTCAATCTATATGCTGTCGATTTGATATACATTCTCGCGATGGCAGACCAGTTACGAAAGCTGCCTGCGATTCGTCGCCGCTGTACCGCGAATTACTTTGCCTATAGTTAGATTGCGAGCACCCGAGCACTTAATGATTTTGTAGTCTCAACTTTAGGCGCATGTTCATTATCTTTTTTGTTCGTATTACTGGCCGTTTGTTTGTTTAACTATCTTAGTTGGCTATGAAGCGTCATTTTTTTATAAGACCTGCAATTTTATCGTATTATTCGCTTGCCTGCCTAATACATTTCGAAGAAGGTCATAGATACTTTGGAAGCATTATTTGTAACTTTGAAATTCTGCTCTAATTGGTTTTTAGTTGCGACATCAGGTAATGTTGAAGCATATCCGCGCAGCTAATCCGGAGTTCCTCAGACTTTAGTTTGTTTCTCACCACTATAAGGCAATCCGAATTGAGCAACTGAGTGAAAAGAGACTTGCATTCAAAGCTCGCCATGATTTCCTCATCTATCAGTTTT
Source organism: Micropterix facetella (assembly GCA_027564375.1). NCBI lineage: Eukaryota > Metazoa > Arthropoda > Insecta > Lepidoptera > Micropterigidae > Micropterix > Micropterix facetella. The sequence goes on along the minus strand of JAOPUG010000276.1, from coordinate 17,526,383 downwards.
AACTTTTTAAAAATGCTAACGAAATGCCGTCGTGATTGTCTTACATCAGACGTTGATTTGTCTCTAAGCGATTGGAGGATACCAGGTAAGTGCTTCGACAGAGGATATGTGGGCTGCCGATTTGGCTTACGATTGGTATTAAGGGGCATTATCCTTGTGGATTTTGTTAAGCCATATAATTTTGGGGGCTTCACGTTGCGAGGTTTGTTGAGATATTCTGTTTCTGGAACGGCCATTACCTATTTATTAATTATTTTTCTCCTTTGCCTTTCACTAATTTACCTACTCGTATGTCTTAGTATCTTCTAGGATATTTCCAATTTTTTTCATTATCCGCGGTATCTAGTATAACCTTTTTGTCGCTTTAATCGGCTTGCAACGCGACTATATCTTTGTTTTTCCGCAGATATTTTAACGTTTTCTCTGGGCGCCTGTGGTGAAACAATGAGTATTAAACGAATTGCGGATTTTCAAATTCGGGCTTGCCGACCCCGCCCCCTCTTCTCACTTTTATAATCTGAGCACTAACAGCTGCAGTTTTTCGCCTACCCGCAGAACAAAAACGGACAACTGACAGTATTTAAGTCTACCCTGGACAACTACGGTTGCAACATCGCTGAAACTTCTAGTTACAAAATTCACGCGGTAAATCCGTGTTTTGTCTTGTGTATAATGTCAAACAACCGCGGTAGTCTTTAATGTCATAAGATGCATACACAGAAAAGAAGTGAGTTTATTTAATGACGTCGCTGTTGTAGCAAGATTCTCTATTCTTATCATAAAGTCTATATCAACTCGTCATGCTAAGGAACCAACGAACTCCGTTCTTCGCATTTGGCGTAACATCAACCAAATAGCTTAATAGCTTCATATAAAAGTGGAACTGAAAATAAATATTATCGACTGTTGCTGTGCGGCCAGACCATAAAATCCACCAAAGGTAAAATAACTAAGCTACTCTTATCTTGCCCCCAAATTGTAAAACAGCCTACCACTGAACATTAAAGACATTAAAATGTTATATATGTTTATAAATATACTAAGTGCATACCTTCTAAATTGTACGACTGCAGACATTTAAAATCGTTTATATTATTGCATATTAGATATAAATTTTATAAGTAGATATCAGTTGGTATAAGTGGAAATAATAATTGTAATTTAGTACAAATTTAAGTAAACTAGAATAATATATTAAATATTGATCTTACTATTATCTTCGTATGTATTTTAAAGGTATTTTTTTTCTTCTCTACATTATTATTCTCCGTTATCATTCATTAATTACTTCGATTATATTCTAGACCACTCTTGATGATTTTTTCAAATATTTTATTTTTGTAAGGAAATTCTAACAAATATTTTATATGAAATTAATTTTGATCATATGTTAAATAACTTCAAATGGTTTATTGTTAATTTTTATGTCATATTGTTTAGCATTTGATGTATGTAATTAAGGCATTTTTTTACAATTAGATAAGTACGATATAGTTTATGAAACAAAATGAAAACGACAACGATTAAAATAAATTGTCTACTTTAGACAGACGGCAGCCTAGTTATGTTCTAACTATTCTAAATTATCACTATTGTAAATTTTAAACTAAATAAATAATTTGTGATGTGGTATAAATTGCCTTACAATTCCTCTCCTCGAAAAGAATAATCCGCCAGAACGCTGAACTGAGGCCATCGAACTGTATAATAACCGTCATTTAAGTAGGTAGGTATATCAGCAATGAACCAGACCAGTTAACCTTCAGACAATCCAATTTCCTCGGCAGTCGACTACTGCCAAGTCGCAAGACGCCATGTATCATACCGTTATGGCGTCAAAAGGAGCACTGTTTGGCAGTGGTGCAACACCATTCCGCCCTGTCAGCAATAACAATTTGAGTGCTCGCAATATGTATACAATTACGCAATCTATATAACGACGACAGTAACTGCTTGTATGTACAATTATGCACTTTTGGGCGGGTGGAGGGGCGAACGACGCAACGCTGGCAATATTGTATGCGAATGGGAGCTTTTTTTCCATATGCGAACGCGCCCCGCAATCGCCGCCTTTGGGATAGCGCCAGTGGCAATCGATCCGGTCGTTGAGTGGTGATGCGCTGACTCGATTGTTTGCCGTTATCGAAAGACAATATAGCGTCTCATTAATCTTAATAATATACCTGAATTATTTCGGGTGATATTATCACCTGAATTACTTCGGCCCGCCCTGTGGGGGAAGTCTTACAATCATTCGAACAATGTAATAACATTAGATCGTCCAAAAAGACTAGCTCGACGTTCCACATCCAGACAGACAGTTACATTTTTTGTGTGATTTAAATAGACTCTAGGATATGAAATTAAAATGTCCGAAATTACTTTTCTCGACGTTTAACATGTCATAGCGTCCATCTAAACCAAAAGATCGACTGTATGGCTGGCTGTGTGGATGTTACTGTGCACGCTAACTCGAGTAAATAATGTCAGTTTTAAAATTTTCTTTCACCAATCGATAGTATGGCCAATGTGCAGAGCACAGTTGATTTTTGGGGTATATATGACCTGATTTATTTATAAATATTTTTTATTTAATTTAATGACGACCGCAGTAGGTACCCTCTATCGGCCGATGCAGGAGCCGCCTGGCCTCGGTGCGTTGGAATTCACCTCTTGTCACAAATTTGTTTTCGACTCGGCCGCCAGACGGCGTCAAAAATGTGTGATTTTTTATACATATCAACATCTTAATATATTATACTTGCATGTAAAAAAATAATCATATGGGCCGAAGTTTGACAGACCCTGGGTTTTCGCCCTGCCAAGATTTATCCTTATATTACTCAAAAATTATAAAATTTGAGCCTGGAACAATATATATATTTTGCTGACACAATTTGTGGGTAAAACAAAGATGCTTCTATGTTATCACTGAGTATATACGTTTACGAGGGCTACACTGAATGTTTCTGATAGAATGAATAATAAATAATTACAATGGGTGGCCAAAAATTAATTAGTGTTTCTTATAATAACCCGTGAGCTATGATGATACACTTTTTCATACGTAGTAACTAATTTTAATAACATTTATTCTACTCCGTTATAGTGGGCCTCGGTACCTCGTACATCGGAAAAATGTTTTTTATATTCTTCGACATCCTCTTTTGGTGATGAAAATCGTTGACCGTGTAATCGGTTCTTAATGTATGGGAACAAGTAGGTCACAAGGTGCGAAGTCTAGCATGTATGGAGAATGGCTTATCGGTTTCACGTTTTTCGACTTCAAAAATTCGCATGCCTCTCTGGCATTGTCATGGTGCAGGAGGATGTAGCGTTTACGGTTGCTTACAATCAGTATTCATGATACGATGATGATTCTTCAAAGCAACACCAGCCACATGTCCAGTTTTCCTTTAAAAAAAGCGATCATGCGCTTAGCGGTACTTTGCACATGCTCCATTTTGCTTGGTATTAGCTATATTCAAAATGGTCGAATGCTGCTCTTTGTTTCGGGGTCGTAGCTGTAAATCCTTGTTTTGTCATCTACTACTATGTTTCGACCAAATTTGAAAAACCTTCGATGAATCTGGTTAGCATTGGTGAAATTCTGTATGATCTACCGCGAGCACAGCTTTCTCACAATCAAATATTTTTGTAGGATTGATTATATCTGACTCAATGCCTATGTGTAAGGATGCCCGAATCTCATAAGAGGCTAAATGCATGTTTGTTTCAACCATACGACGCACAGCATCGATGTTTTTATTGCGGAAAGCGGTGGACGGGCGATCTCCACGAAATTCGTCACCGAGATTGATACGATTTCTGAATGCGCGTTTGAACTTTTCAACCAGCTTAAAATTGTCATCTTGCTTGGTGCTTTATCACCGAAAGCAGCTTGAAGCCGAGTATTGCTCTGCTGTGAATTGCGACAGCTCAATTCTCAAATTATACTTAACGTCGTAGAAAATCCTACAGAATTAAATCCATCGTAATGCAGACACGCAATTTTTGAAATGACGCAAAAATGATTAAAAAATCAGAGTTAGATGAAACAAACCTATCTTACAGGCAAATAGTTCCATTTTAAAATGTTATAGTTATTTTTAAAACTATTTATTTACATCAGTGGCCTATCCGGGAACATTTAATATGACCCTTGTAGACTTAGATGGGGGTTGTGTAAAATATAGTACCACTAAAGTCATTTGAAGTAGGCAAGTTAAAATTTATTTGTTATTTATCTAAGTATAGCACGGAGGTTATAATATTATACTGTCATATAGGAGAATTAGAGAATAAATCAAATATTTAATCAAATTCTTTTAAAATAAGGGAGAGTTGGAGAATAGTATGTGGCGAGTATTCATGTGCACGGTCATATTGTAAAATCGGCAGGCATTTGATCAAGGCTGGCAAATGTTGCGCTCTTGAATTTGCGTTACTAACACCGCATCTGACATTGTGGCAGTATGTTTGTGACGATCATGGGTGCCGGTAACGTGTTTAAGTGTTGTTTGTAGTTCATTTTCTACAGCGGGAAGTTCACAATCTTTTCAAACTAAACATATTCTTTAATGAACTTTTGTATAATATTGGTTCGTGTCCATACTTAGATAGATAGAGAGATAAAAATTATTTATGGTACATATAAAATACCAACATTGCTAAAATTATAATATTTTACAATCAAGCTTCTTGGAAGTGAATTAATTTAGGTTGCCAATATAGTAAAATAAACAAAAAATTATTAGATACTTCACAGAAATTAAATTAAATAATTAAAAATGTCAATTTTTAAAAAAATAATTAGAATATAGAAAATATCCACAAGGAGCGCAGGACAGGAGATGATGAAATGAAACGACGGATAACCAAGAATCGGACTTGAAATAGTTTTTCCTACACTTTAAAAGTAGGAGCTGTTGGGGTTTTTCTGATTTTGAACTGATCTCGAGAGCTGGGGCATGAACGGTGAAAAAATAAATAATTATGAGTAGGAATTGAAAATTTACTATTCTGACTGGAACGGAGTCGCAGACCATGACTTCTTAAGTGACGAATTTTTCAGTTAGGTAGCAGGGAGCGGCGTGATTGTCGAGTTTGTTATAAGAAAGGAAATGATATACAAGTTTCTACGTTTACGCGCGCGCGTATTGGAAGCTAATGAAGTCTGCTTCTATATTCATAGACGTGATTTTTGAATTTTCTCTCATTGCAAATATAGCTAATGCGCTCATTTTGCATTCGCTCTAACTTTTCGACGATGGGTTCAGTGACGTTTAGGCAGTAAACTTCATCATAGTCTAGAATAGAGAATAACAGTATGTGAACTATAATCTGCTTAACCTCCACTGACAAAAATTGCGGTTTAAATTGCAATACCTTGCGGTTTGGTGTAGGATTCGTACGGGCCTAGGTGGGGCTTGGTACGTAGACTTATTTGTCATCGTCGATCGGCGCATCGACTTCAAGTCTCTGCGTTTCGCCTCGGGGTGATAGAACGAACAATATTGTTAAAACGCAGTTGGTCTCCCACGTTATTTCGATAAAGTTCATTGAAACGCTCCGGGGTGGACGGGTTCGCCCGTAGCAGGTGACACTCAAATTTGGTCTCCCACGGCCGTACAGCTCGGATCTGATGATCAGCTCTGTTATCATTATTCGGCCTGTCTCACAAGTTAACTCCCATCCGGTAGCCTTCCCGAAGAGGGACTAACCTGGTGAAACCAAAGCCAGGCTGCATATTATTCTGGATTCGCGTCGCTCTGCGTATGCAGACATGAACATACAATACATGCGAGTAGCTACGCAGTCGTAGCGATCGTAGCAAGCCAGGCCAGGCCGGTTTCAAGTCGCTCGACGCGCATGGATATCAACCGATAGCACGCCTACGCAGCATAGCCAACGGCATAACCGGCGTAGAGGGGCCAGATTTACCATAACACTTGCTCTACGCATCAAAGGAACGCTCGAATGACGACTCGACCTATAAATGACACAACACCGGCGAACAGAGTAACACGTCGAGCATTTAAACGATCACCGGCTGTCACTACACTAACTGTTCCTGCTAATGGAATCCAATTCAATGTGAAATAATTCGTGTGCTAGTTTCAGCTCAGCGCCAATTTAGCACGCTACATATTGTATAATTCCAGAATCAATATTCAGAAAACTTTGGCATATAATAAACCAGTAAAGTCTCAGTGGTAAAATTGCCCTGTAGACTAAATTCTAGGATTTTTAAACTCCCCTCTGTTGTCCGTCAGCTGATTTAATGGGCAGATTCTGGGGCCAAGTTTCATAATTTTAACTTAAAATAAAAAAAATAACTTATATACGCTGAAACAACTTTATCATTTATGAAAATAATGAATTAAAATAAGAAAGAGCGGCTTCATGATCGGTGATAATCTACATGTCGACAAAGCTGTTATATTCGCAGAATAAAATATAAAAATGTTATACTGACAGAATGGGATATCAAAATGTAGCCAAAGTGTAGAAGTTTTGCATAAATAATTAATTCGATTGAAAGGGTTTGGAATTCTTCATACGTATTTCTTCCTACATATTTCTTTGTTTTTTTCATTATTTCATTTCTATACATCCCTAGAAGGTCTAAACGCTTACGGCATTTTGGTCTCAAAATTTTATTCATCCATACATTCCATAAAAACAAAATTATTATTGAATAAGGGTATGTGACTTTTAAAGATTACATATTTGTTGATCCAAATAAAATATTTTTGCAAAAAATCCTATACTCAGACCAAATTTTGAAATCTCTTTTACTCTGTGAACTTAAAACGTCACCTTTATCAACGCGAAAGTAATAGTTTTTTTACCATAACGACTATTATTAATCAGGAAGTCACTCTTTATCAGTTTTCCTACTTCATTTTTAGAATGAATATTCTGTGTAAACGAAACTGCCCCCTTAATAAGAATATCAGGCTTAAAAAGGTGTAGTGCCCGAAACCATAAACAGATTTTATTTAAGAAATCGGTAGTAATTTCAAATGTCAATAATATTCCAATAAGATGCAAGTGCCGCTGTGGCTGTCCTACCTCCTGGGGTGTAACAGCCATCGATATTTCATAAGAAATTGAGAGATACCGGCATCTATGTGTAATTTTCATTTACTTTGTATGATCGGTGACGATATTGCAATTGCAATAAAAACCTACATAAATGGATGAATATATTAAAGCGTAATTGTAACAGAATTCCTTTTTGGTGCATGATTCATATACATTTCGAAAGTTTTTCCTAGGTTTCCTAATATTCCTGCGAATTCTAGTCATAATAATATAATCAGTAATTTAATTTGATATTTGAAGTTTCAATTTCATTACAGGGTTGCAATATAAAATTTAAAAAAAACAATTTATTAGTATATTTTATTATTAATAAAATCATGCATAAATAGTGCACTTTTGTCTGGATTTTACACAAAATATTAATAAAATATACTAATTGTTATTATTTTCCTTTAAATCCTAACCCCGTAATATACACCTCAGCTGTTAAATGAAATTATTGGTAATATTACAACTGGAACTCCCAGGAATGAAAACCTTTGGAAACCTTTAGAAATCTATATGCCAAATACGAATTCTATTACATAATATAATAAGTAACTTTTAACCATATGATTGAATTATGCTTAAAAATATTTTATATTCATTTTTCGTTTTTGGAACTTACACCCTTTTTTAGTATTATTAATTTCACAACCGATTATCAAGAAATCGATTAGATTCTCACATAGCGACAGCACTAAAGCAGACCCTAACGTAAAGACGAATGGCTCTCGGAGGCGCTGGGACCCCGTGACTAGAAGAGTATTATTTTAAAACGAGTGCTAATATCACCAACGTCGCGTCTCGCCGAGTGATTTAATACCCCTGAGTGTTTTCCCTGAATTTTAACAACACCCCCATTAAATGTACTGTATTTTGATTGCGAAGCGCGACGAATTTCTGTAATGGAGATTTCTCGCTAATGGAAAAGAAAATGTTTAATGGAATATTATTGTCGCCATAATTATTAGGGTAAGTACAGCCACATTATGGGCGGAGTGTTTGTTGTTTGAGATGCGCCATTTTAGGATAAAGGACGTCGGGCAAATATTTATACAGTAACCCTTAGGAGGATTTGCGCGAATGGATACTCGCGGTCTGGGGATTTTAGGCGTACTACGGAGAAAGAGAATCTGACCATTATTGGTTGATGGAATCGTCTCACTGTTTTCTCATACATGTGATTGGATTCTGTGAGAATCACGTAATGGCAGATTATTCAACCAAAGAGTTGAGACTTCCGTTAAGCAATTTTAGTTGATGTGGCAGATATCGGTAACTTTTTTATCGATGTATTCGCTAGTTTATACATTTCTAATACTCCTAATGGAATTATTTACTGATACCATGATACTTGTTTACCTATCTCTCTGTTTTTTTTAATATTTATGGAGGGTTTTTTGAACCAACCTCCTTATATCACATTTTTTGAACCAACCTTCATCTATACATATTATATATACTTGAAATCGGCTGTTGGCAGCTATGCCGCGTCCTAATAGGCCAGCTGATTTCTTTATGAAAGGCCGCTAGTCAGTTGACAATTCACATTCCTGCTTAAGTCTGCTTTCATTATGTTTTATCGCCATTCTACGATTTAATTCATATGTATGGAGAAATTGCATGAATACTTCTAGCTAACAGCTGACAACAAATGGAATTACATTTCACAAGTAAGTTTAAATATTATTTTTTTTTTTCTACAATGATTCAGTGGTATCTTGTACGCGCGTTGGTGGCGCTAAACTGTTTTTCTTTTTTTTTCAGCGTAGCTAGAGCCACGCTGCCACGTAATTTAATTTGGTTTCCATATCTCTGACGCTTACGCATTGTATATTCCAAACTTTATTTTTCCAGCTGTTGGAAGGGTTTTATCCTCCAGGTCATCCGCAAGCCTCGTTCTAACGCAAAAGCGTTTAGGTTCATCACGCTCCTCCCTGTAACGGATAAGTAACTGGAGGTGCATATACCAAATCGGCTGGATGAAACTTTATCTGCTAGAAGATGATGCAATACTTTTCACGAGAGACCCATGATGATCCGATCCCATGATTTCACGGGCAAGTTTGTGGGGAGCTAGGAAAGTTCTTGTAAATCGCTGGTATATTCGATAACGCATGGTGGCCGATAATAATCTGTAAGATCCGGACGAGACAATGCCTGAGGAAACTCCAGAATTTTTATTCAGAGTTATTTTATAGGTAGATCGGTCACGACTCGTTTTAGACCTACTTCCCTTAATATTACTTCGTCTATGGTTTTCCCCCCAGGTTAATAGCTCAGTCCCTTGATCTGAAATCATGACTTGTGTGTTAATTACTAATTGTGTCTTAATCGCTCAGTCCTATACTCTGAATAATGCTGGGCCTTCCCACTCCAGAGGACAGCACTGCCATCGCTTACGGTGATGATACACTACTTCTGGTATCCGGTAACAGTAGCATCGACATAGAGGGAAGAGCGGCTGTAAAGCGAAAGAGTCTCTCATTTTTTGCTAGCAAAACCCAGGCACTATTGTTGAAGGGAAGCCTTAAGCGTGAAGTCGTGATTCGCTTAAATGAAGCATATATCTCTTTTCCTACAAGCGTCCATTTTCTGGGTGTTCTTCTCGAGGCTTCGGGTATATATGGAATTTCGGTCGCAATGGCTGTTTTAACCAACTATTTCCTTCCGGTAATCAAGGGTAAGTTGTAAAACCCTGAGTTCCTATTGTTTGACCACTTTATCACATAGATGGTAGGAGGTGACCGTGAATTCAAGAGCAAATTTTTCAACTTGGTCTTACCGATGCTCTGTACTGTGTGTGTGATAATGGTTGCCAAACAGCAGAACACATTATGTGGTGTCCGGTTTTATCATCGCTAGGAAGTTACTTCTGGATACGGTCGGTGGCCAAGGCAGTGGGTTTCCTACCTGGTTACCCAAGCTGGTCGGTAGTGCTGATTATTTCGTGGATTTTGGAGAGTTTTCGGAACTGGGTGGAACAGTAAGATGAGCTGAGGCAGAGTGATACACCTCCTCCAGGTTACTAAAAGAGTCGCGAAGATGGTTTTAAGCCCCTCATTCATGGGATGACCTACGCCATAATTATGTCTATGTAACATAAACTCCCCCACGAGTGGCTCCCTATATAAAAAGGCCAATTGGGATCATCGAAATTTCACGCCATATCGACCCTATTTTCGGAACGGCTATTTATTAATTTTATGTAATTTACTGCTTGTATGTATATCTTATTTCATATAGGGTATTATTATTTGGTTTATTTCCTCTGTTAGTAAATTTTTAGGAAATAATTTCAACTTCTATGATTAATCGAATTCAATTATGATAAAAGAATTTATTTGAAAAAATGCAAGAAATAATTTTAGAGTAGATACCGTTGTGCAATATTGTATTTGAAGCTCGGGTAGAAAAATGTCAAAAGTTGCCAGGATGGTGGATGTGGCATTTGTCTCCATCCACCATGATGGATCAAGTAAAATGAAATGTAATGTTCGAATCTCAAATGTGAAATAATATAGAATAAGGTCATGTCGTATACGACATTTTCTCTATCGATTCAAAATTCTAGTGCCAGTATTGCTATTACAGTCTCTCCACGTTATCGTCACAAAAATTCCATTGCCACATTATCGTCACAAACTTCATTTAATATTAAATTCCACATCTATATAAATACGTTAGTGTAATTAACCTACAACTATTACCACTTATTTAAACTTATGTTATTGACATGATAAACATCAAAGATCTAATCTGAGGGTTGTAAACGGATCTCATTACTAGTAAAAACATATCTGGAAATGTCTACCAATTCTATAATATTGCTAGATATATACATATATATATATATATATATATACTAATCATATACAGATCTTAAATACTAATTATTGATGAAAATTGTATTTTTTCAATATTTTAATCAAGTCGTCCTCAGGAAAAATGACAGTTTACTCATCAGTCGAAGATAGAAAACTTGTGGTGACGAGCAAACGCAATAGACGCCTTACTGCACCAGGAATAGCAGTGATTGTGGAGAGGTCTGAACCCCTTAGTGTTTCAACGAATAAACGCAGACTTCAAAAAACAGGTCTTCATGGTCGGATAGCTATTAGGCAGTCATTGCTACGTGCCGAAAATAAAAAGAATCGACTGAAATTGGCTAAACAATACAAAAAATGGACGTTTCAGGATTGGAAAAAAGTATTGTGGAGTGACGAGCGAGGTTCCAAGTTTTCGGTTCGAGACGAAGGGTTTTTGTCCGCAGGTCAGCAGGAGAGAGAACATCAGAACAACGTGTAGTGCCTTCAGTGAAACATATTGGTTGTTCTGTTATTATATGGGGCTGTTTTGGTGGAGATAGAGTCGGTAACATCTACGGAATCGAAGGAATATAGAAGAAAGAACACATCGGAATATTCTCGAAAATGAAATGTTGCCATCTGGACTGCGTATTTTAGGAAGAGGATTCATATTTTAGCATGACAATGACGGCTCTTCAAAAAATATTAAGGCATCTGCAAAAAATATTTAAAGCAATTATCAACTCAGGGAGCTCTTAAAGTTATGGTTTGGCCACCACAGTCACATGATCTCAACCCCATAGAACTCTTATGGGATGAGCTGGACAGGAATGTCAGAAAAGTCTGCCCTACTCTCCTGAACATCTGCGGAATATTTTGCAAGCGAAATGGGAAAAAATCTTATCACAGACCTTGACAAAATTACTTCATAGGATGTCAAAACTTTGTGAAGCAGTTATTACGAATAAAAGTGGACATATTGATAACACGAAGTTTTAATAATAATTTTACTGTTCCGAAACTTTTCCATACATATGCTATGTACTCTAAATATACTTTATAAATGCTGTTCACAAGAACTTATTTTTTTAACTTCCAATGGGTTGGGTAT
>JAOPUG010000276.1:17461188-17472337 GCA_027564375.1 Micropterix facetella | reverse complement strand
GTTAACAATTATGAGGTATTTAATGGAAAATGACGCCTCAATATCATGTTAGCCAAATTCAAGGAATAATTTTAATACTTTTAATATTTTTTAATACTTTTAATACTTTAATATTAGATATGTAAAGGCCAATTTGCCAATGCTGCGACGTCGTCATCGACAATAAACCAATATCGTCGATTAAACCGAGTGAATGAGCCAGGGCATTGAGGTCACTCCTAAAGGAATATCTCTGGAAGCTCACTAATAATATGTATGAGCATCTCCACTAATGTATTCTGACTTTTCCTCATAAGTTTTGATTCATATAATAATAATGACATTTTGCATTTACTTGTATGACCATTATGGACTAATTTAACGAAGTATTTGTTAGACGAATTATTGGACTCTACCAGGACAGCGTGTATAACATGTATCTATTAAATAAAATTAAATTAAATTGAATCAAAAATATATTATACAAAAAGTTCAGATAAAACTATCGATAATAGAGTTATTTATAAAACTAAATATCTGAAATGTGTTTCCAAAATTACTCGAAAAAATATGAAATAGAATATATTTATAAATAAAATAAAACCAATTTACCGCGGGAAGTTTGTAGCACCCGACGTTTCGGCGATGTAGACGTCCAATTCGTTAAATTTATTTATAATGTCAAACAACCGCGATAGTCATCGATTTCATAGAACATGTTTCTTCAATAAAATATTGTTTTTATGGCATTCAAACAAATAAATGTATAGATTTTTTTTATAACGGATTATAACATTTTACAACTCAACATAATTCATTTATGTTATATTTCCAAGTCTCACACAACAATACTTGTGATAAGTAAAGGGAAGGGGTATTTATTATAAGCAAAAGCTCATATTTATCCTCATGTTTTTCCGGGCATGACCCAGTTCGGTATACGTCAAACAAGTCTAACAATTCGCCCACGGGCCAAGAGAGTGAATCTAGAGGGCGGGAGGGAATGCAATTTCACCCCTTTATTTGTACTGAGCCACGCTGCAACTCCATCCCAACTTTAACTCGACGCCCGGGGGGCGAGCGATGTTGCCACTTATCATCAGGAAAATGGCTTCACGGTTCACATGATTGAACCTTTGCCGGAGATGCGGACAGTTACCACTTCGACTTAGACAAATAACGTCTAGTCTTGCAGTGCGGATTTGAAAGGAGGACGGGACCCTACCGCGACTTGATTGGTATAATTTAGCTATCTATAGATATAAGGATTACGATTAGATTTGAGAGAAATAACGCTATCAAAATAACAGAAGGGGATAAATTGATAGCAATAACACCAGCCATAACCATTAATCCTCAATGGTGATGTTCGAGAAAATAAACTTCGTGGCAGTGACGCGCATCAGAGGGCTATATCACTATTATTTCCAGATAAATCGTTTGTTTCGGAGGTCAATATTTTGCAATGATAACATGTAAATTATGATACAGAAGAAAAGTTGCTCCTCTTGCACCAGTTGGAAAGATTTTCTAAAAAGAAATCGATATGTACACTTACAGACTATAAAAGAATGTATGGTAAATCTAAACAATTACCAACGCACTGCATAATGTAAAATAATCACCAAAAATTTACCGGCTTTACCTCCAAAGTAGTTAGAAGAATATTGCACGTATGTCAATTTGAGATTTTGATTTACCTATATAAAGGTATTCTCTGATGCAAATTTTAATGAATGATATATTTACTAGACATAACAGATTGTAACTATTTAGACTTAGCACGTTATCATAGTTTAGTATGTATTATAACCATGAGTAAGCGAAATTAATATAATGTAGGTCTCGAAACCATTTAGAGCAATATTTATTGGTGCAGGTACATTTAATGCTAATTCAAACGTCACTCGAATATTAGCTTTTTCCGAGGCTGCTGGTTAATTAAATAGCTCTCTTGTACCTCATCGGTGTAATAAAAAGAAGATAGGCAGGATCCAAAACAACCTGAGCCTGAAAAAATAACCACGTAAAAACATAAGAGGTAACCATGCCGGTGTATACCTAATATAATCATAAATTGGTAGTTATTATCTATAAGTACCTAAGTTATATAATTTAATTACAAATTTAAAACAAAATATATTTTAATTAAAAAGATCTGATTTGCTTCAAAGGAACTATTTCAAAAAAGCCAATCATCCAAATAAGACACATTGTATACCATATACTTCCAGATTAAGATTTACATTTAAAAAATACCTGAATATAAATCAAGAAATCAACATTGAAACGCAATAAATAGGAACGATTTTATGTAGTGCAACTAATGAGCGAGAGATAGAGATCATATATTTTTAACTTTTGCGTTTAGCTTCAAAACGACCAGAAATATAAAATTATTTATTCCCTAGTATTTATTTGGGTAAATAACAGCTTCTAAAAATATCCAGCTTTATCCATGCCCAACCTCGCTAATTCCTTTTATTCTAACTCAATAAACTGCTATAAGTCATATCATCAAGCCTGTATTTAAATGGACTACCACTATTAGACACCGTTTTATACAATTTTTAGAGTCAATACCATTACGTGATGGCATGATATTCCGGTAATAAAAAATCTTATTTTGAAATTTCAAATCCTTGCCGATTTATATACCATGTCACTTTTTCGATATTTCCATACCTTTATTACGAAAATAATAAATGTAAAGTTTATATTTTTCTTTTGGGTCGATGTTACTCAGAACAGGCATTCCTTACTTACACAAAAAATGCAGAAATAATATTTATTTATTCTATGAAGTTTTATTATGAATTATATTTTAGATATTTTGAACTTTCTATCCGTAAAAAAAGAAGCATTTCTGGCATTAGCGTGGGGAGCGTGCGAGCGAGAAGGTCTCTATTAAGTTACGGGCACGTAAATGTAGGTAAGGGTTTTATATCAAACAGACTAATATCAATAATTGTATTGTTGGGTGCAAAGAGCATCACAAAATCTAAGTTTGAGATATTATCAGTCTTTGAAAATTTGACCGTTTATATTTCATAATATAAGCATTGTGAAGTTGATATTTATTTAACGTAATATTTAGAGATTCAAGAAGGCGATAGGTGTTTTGTTTAGTGCGCTTATAATGTTAGTTTTGTTTATATTTGTTTTCGATAAATGTTCGAAATATTTAAAATAAAAAAATATATTTTACTTTCTTTTTGTATACATCGCGTACATTTTCTGCCTGCAAGAAAAATGTGCGACCTACATTCGAAAAAATGCTCAAAATGTTATATATTTCTATCTTATCACGATTAAGACGGTATCACATCATAAATTTAGGTGCAAAACGTCTAAAATCACTAGGACGTCATATTAGCCGGGTGCACAATGCCCTCATTAATGATAATGCCTCTATTGCACCCAACAATCCAATTGTTGACAACCCCAATGCTCAAACCAGAAGTAAAATATTTATAGGTTACTATATTATTACCACAAATTACATATACTTTATACACGATATCTATAACGAAAAGTTGCTAAAATTACTCCCTAGAGCTAAAACAAGAAATATTAGCCAGCTGTATATATTTATTTTATTTTATTTTATTCCCAAAATCAAATGGTAGGGTTTTCTACAATTAGTCGAGTCATTCTGATTTTATATATTCGATTAGGTAATACAACAATATTACAAATATGTAGGCAATTGATAGTTATTACCAAATGTACATAAATTTATAGACGAGCAGATGAATTGCCCATTAACTATTTATGTTAACAATAATGACAATAATAATTTTAATTAGGTAACTATCGAAAAATAATCATTAGTCTAATATAATATTACATGAAATAATCATGTAACATTATATTATACTAATAGTCACTCGATAAAATGACAGAAGTATTTAAACAGATTTACTGATCCTTAATGGACAGAAATCTGAAACAGGCTATGGAAAAGTACAACAAAAATCCGACTGACTTCCTACCTTAGTGCTCATATTCCTTCTGCCTGGATTACATATTACATAATGTCCATGTGCAAGTTAGTACATATAATTTCCACCCGCCCGTGCGCCCTCCTGAGAAAACATCAACAAACACCTTCGTTAAATTAAGCACAAATAAATCTTTGAAGGTTTTAATTAAATGTCCATCTTATCTAAATTCATTATATTTCCTCAGTTTCACCTTTGACGCACAAAGGAAAGGCAAATCTTCAACCATTAATTACAGTTTGATCCTCGATTTAATGAGCAAAGTTTAAATTGTGCTTGTTTCAACCATCGCAATGCAATATAATCCTCGAAATAATTTAATATAGGTATATACTTTATATTATGTTAAACTTGTAATTAAATATATGAATAAATAAATACAAACTGAAACTTTTATAGAACAAATTACAATTAATTTTTTCACATAATAGTTATATTCATGCACGACACGATAACAACACTAGTTAGGCACTAAATACAGTTATCGTTTAATTCATTTAAAACCTCTATCATATACTTTTTGATGAATAGTTACATGTAACCATAGATGGTAAATGTCAATATCCTTGACATATTAACATTTACTATTTAAACCGGAAAAAAATACATCGACTCATTATATAGATCACTTCATAGATAACCTTCAACATAGACAAGAATTTTAATTTATGGATTTACTGTATGTATCTATGTATTGATAGTGTGTGCATTTATATGTAAAATACAATATTACGACAAGGTATACTCGTATATTAATTAACACCAAATTAATATTATATATTTCGAACCCATTCACTTATATATATATATAACTATGTAACTATTCTGCTATAATTAACAGCCCACTTGATTACAATTTCCTCCTCCTTTTCCCTTTGCCTAAAATGGATACATTGTATATTGTTGGTTTTAAGACTATACTCGGGCGAGCCCGTTACCCCGAGGCGTTCAACGAACTTTATCGTTATATCACCCCGAGATGAAACGTATAGAATTTTGACATAACAAATCCAATATCTAACTACACCGCAGCCCTTTAGAGTCTGACGCCTTAATAGCGAGACACCGGGCAGCAAGCTACCCGGCGGGATAGCCTCACTCCCTAACTACCAAATTTAGACGGATTTCTCCATCCACCAGTTTGGTTCTAAGCTCGAAGTCGCTTTCGCAACCTCTACCATTACGCCACTCGGAAGTATCGCGAACGCGTGGCGTCCTTTACTCGGTGAATACCATTCGAGATCGGGTGGCCATCCGGTCGTTTCTAAGGGTAGGCGACGTCAAGTCGACACATACCCCCTTGCCTTAAGAAGCATTACGCAACTCTCCCCCGACTATTCGTCAAATGAGCAAGGCCGGTAAACCGAACGATACATCAACCGTCCAGGGCCAACCGAGATGTTACCCCCAGGTCCGATCGCAAAGCGGGTTTCACTGGATTAGTCCCTCTTCGGGGAGGCTGCCGGATGGGGGCTGAGCCGTAAGTCGGGCCGACCGGGTATAACAAAATAGCCATATGGCCCGAGCTGCAAATGTCCATTATTGCCCCACATTGTATATTATCGCGATGTTTATTTTGGTGATTAATCTAAGATCATCACAAAATTTTATTTTTAATTTAAATTATCGTAGGGAACATTTTATGGGCCAGTTATATCTGTAATTATAATATTATTTAGAAACGTAGTACTGTAGGTTTCCCAAATAATAAATAAATATTAAAATGGCATATACACGTCGATACTACAAAAGTACATATAAGTAATAATCAGTTTCATGACAGTTCCTCATCTCGCTATTATAGCAAAGACTTTTAGTATTTTGCCATATTAATTAGATAAAAAAAATATTCGATTTCTTCCGCCAATACAAGGTTTCATTATTTATGATGTTTGGCAACCAAGCACCTAATTTTTTTTTCCAAAAAAAAAATGGCTCAGTAATTTGGCTTTTGATGCATTTATTTTAAAAGGCCTTTATTTTAGGAGATACGGGGAATGAAAGACACACATTTTTAAAAACATTTATCTCAAAATGCATGTTTGCTACTTGCAGCTTTTACTATCCGCTACCGTTAGATACTAGCAGATTTTTGAATGGTTAAATTGTATAACGACTGCTGCTTTGTATGTTGCTACCGCTAACAGCTGAATATGAAAAGTGCCTACTTTTTGATATTTAAATTGATATATCAATCCCAAATAAGTAGCCCCTTTTTTGGAAAATGTTTTATTTTACGAGAATTCAGCATGTTTTGGAATCCGAGTCTCGGTTCTTCAATTCCTTTCAACCTCTAAAAACTCTCGATCCGGCCTATCTTTCTTCGGATTTGAATGGTTGTATTTAGCAACAACTGGTCGCCGATTCAATGTCGAAGTCCACGTTCTTCATATAAATTGAATTGAACCTGTACCATCGCGATGCGAAGTGTGATTTTCAACTCGGGTTGAGAATTTTATCGTTCAATTTCAAAGCATCGAGCGTACTTCTCCTGAACGAGTGTCCGATTGCTTCGAAGACGCGTTTCAATATTCGCTGCGGGGCGGGAGCATGGCGCACAATGGTTTTCATTTAATGCAATTTCGGCGCATACAAATCACTCGTAATCCCCTTTATGATATAATTTGATAATATGTTACATATGATTTTATTCATTTAAATAAACGCGGTATAATAATAATATTGTTGGTGACCTTTTATTTCTTTCAATATTGTGTCAAGTTTCAACCCGATTTGTATGGGTTTTTGAATCAATTAACACCTGCTGCTTTAATAATAATATCAGGAAAAGTAGCAACATACATCGGCAATTTTGGCTCGTTCCGTGACTGGTAATCCCTGACATACAAAATGGCTTAAAACCTATTCCAATAAGTTTCTCTCATCAGAACGTTTCCACAAATAGTCAAATACGCTATTGGTCAGATCATTCTCCAGGCCAAGTTAACCAGGATACATTTGCAGCGGCATCCAAATGACTTAAAACCTATTCCAAAAGTTTCTCGTTACCAAGATTCCAAAAATACACATGTACGCTATGCTTGCTCTACCTATGTATTGGTTAGTTTCTCCTCCAAGCCAAGTAAACCAGGATACAATTGCACCAGCACCCAAATTGCTTAAAACCTATTCTAACAAGTTTCTCTCGTCGCCACGATTCCAAAAATACCCATATATGCTATGCTTACTCTACCTATTTTTCAGTTCCTCCTCCAGGCCAAGTAAACCAAGATACACCTGCAGCAGAACCTAAATGGCTTAAAACCTATTCCCACATTTTTTTCTTGTCACCGCGATTCCAAAAATACCCATATACATTATGCTCGTTCTATATATTGTTCAGATTCTCCTCAAGGCCAAGTAAACCAGAATTCACCTGCAATAGCACCCAAATGACTTAAAACCTATTCCAACAGGTTTGTATCATTACCACGATTTCAAAAATACCCATATAAGTTATGCTTGCTCTATCTATTGGTCAGATCCTTCTCCAGGCCAAGTAAATAAATATGCACTTGCAGTAGGACCTGCGGGACTCGGATCGAATTAGCTGCCACTTGGTTGTGATTAGGGTCACCCAGAGAGGCTGCATACTAAATTTGGTGAACATCGGTCATTGGAAAGTCTTCAGACACGTACAAACCCACAAACGCACAGCATGCATCAGACTAAATGGCCCGGTCAACGTAATACTACGGACGGGCCAAAAAAACAGCGCTTGTATGATATAAAACACAGTGCGGCGTTTGACCGTCGACGATTGGTTGAGTATTTCGTCCATGTAGTCTCTTTCTTACTCTCAATTGAAATAGAGTTGAGATGCATCCTTGGCTGCAAATAAAATAACGAAATAACGTCCGTCATTCCAACCAAAGGGGTTACTGTGTAAGTGAAGCTGTATAATAGAGGAATACATCATATGACGCTACGTTCACACATTCACCGAACTAATAATAGCAATATTAATAATAAACTCATTGTAATGCCTTTTTTGTACTATGGTGGAAGTCAGAAGTATGGTCAGGCATTTCTCCATTCTCTTCTTATTCCTCTATCTTTATTAGTTCACCGCAAACCGTCACAACAATCATTAGGTCAGGCAAATTGCTGACAAATATCTTCTGTACCATAAACGGTTACCGATTTATCTAAAATTATGTTGATAAATTCGGGCTCATGATAAAGCAGAGAAACAGTCCAGTGATATGTTTACATCCGATGTCGAAGCGGCTGCTGTGTTTCTGAGGCTGAGGTGTTTCTTGCAGATTCGATTCAGTTAATTTCTTCCAGCAATAGTGTATTGTTTCCGCCGTGATGCTGCACGAAACATCCTTAAGATCCATTGCTTTAAAAAATGTAGTGACTCCAATGTCGGAGAACAGCAACGACTTCATCATTTCTTCATCATCCCGCACGCGCCAGCCACCCCTGATATTAAAAAAAATTGATTGAAACCGCCACCTCCCATGTTAAATCCGAATCCGCGGTATAAAGAGGCGCGGTATAGCGAGGGTTTACTGGTTTAGATGATAGATCGTTCCAGAGTCTTCCACAGTGGACACAGGGAGAGTGTATTTTCTCCGAATAAATTTGTGCGAACACCTTATTTCTGTAAACATTTCTCATCGTTAATTGAGTTTCGCTTAGTTTCAAGACCAGAAGTCGATGGTAATACATAATATTTACTAGAATGAGAAGTTTTCCTGGGCGTTGGGACGAATGTATAAACGCCGTATAAGTCGTAAGCATATATCAATATCCACAAAACAAGCAAACATTGTTAAAATAATTTATATTAGTCAGATTGTGTTGCATCGCATGGTCATATACATATCATGTTGCAAAATTATTAATGATTAAAAATAAGCGTATTAATAATTAAAAGTAGCCAAATGGGCAAAACTCGTCATTCTAGCCAGATTAACGAGGTAAAATTACAGCCCAGTTCGGGCCAGACAAATCACTATAAAAGATCCCCAAAAACTTATTTATGAAACATGTGAACTTATTTTGCAAATAATGAGTTATACGTAACTAAAATAATGATACCTTTAATCATTATATCTATATTAGATGAATATTAAGGAGTTTTGAAGTAAACAACAACCGTGACAAAAAGTATCGTTTAATTGGCGATGAACTCGGCAATGGTGATTGTCACTGAGTCATTAAAATGGTTTGCGTTAGTGGTGCAATAGTTTCATAATCAAAAATAAGTTTTCTCATACATGCTGTCGCAGTTAGTTAGCATCACAGTGGCAATAGCAATGCACAAGTAATCGTATAGTAAAAAGACAGCCAGCTAGTCGCGTCGCCGGGCGCAGCGCCGGCTCCAGCAGGATATCCGATCCATCGTCGAGGTGAAAAGTTGCCGTACTACCGTTTTATGTATCGTACAAGGTGGCTTGAAAAGTATTCTTGACTATTGGATAGGATTACTATTTTTACAAAAGACGTCATTTGTATCATTTTATATGTGTAATATCTCCAAACTATAGAGTTCAGCCAGGTGTTCCGAAGCAATCCCACGGCTTCCAAAGTCATTCAGTTTCATTTCAAGTGTTTATGTAGTGTCATCGGCTACGGCCCAATTGGCTAATTGGATGAACCCCTGTTATAAAAATCTATCTGATTCTTAATTTCATCCGACTCTCTGGGTTTTTATTTGGAACGAAGTTCTTTTACGCGGTTTATGGTTTGTCGACGAGCAGGAATCGACGATAACGAAATACGTTACGCGAGGTATTAAAAAAATCACCCTCTATCGGCTAACAAGAAAGCTAGCTTTAAACACAAGTAACTGATTAGAATTATAGCCGATAGATAACCAAAAAAAATTGAATCTCCATCTATCGGCTGACAAGAAAGCTTGCCTAAACCACAAATAAACCATTACTTCTGTTTTGTAATTTAACGCCTTATGGAACATATTCTAATACAGTGGAAGAGTAGGTTCAATGGAAGGAAAATTGTACACTGGTATACAGACAGGCAACAGAGTATTAATTTTGTTATTTTCTTGTATTATTACAAAAATAAAGAATATATCTGATATAAGATCAAACAGTATTTTTTTACCGTTGTCATTGTATATTTTTCCAATAAAAGAAAAATAAGTTGACAGCTGCCGCCATTTCCGAAACTTCCTGGTTTCAGGGATTTTCATTTGGTATGATGTTAGCAACGACATTAATCGGACTGTCTACGCGGCCTATGAGAGTGGTCGGCTGCGAAACAAGAATGATTCACGCGCCGCGGTTGGCTAACAAGAAATGTTAAACAGCGATATAGCATCCGTTTTTTTTATTGCTGTCTTCCCACACCTTCCGATATTGTGTTTTGTTTACGTCGGGAGCCGCAGAAGCTGGTTATTTGTTGTAATGTTTTAATATGGGAAATTCCGAAATTCCGAATTCTGCACGAGGCTTCCGAAATTTACAAATAAGAATGGTAAGTGAGCTAGAGGCCACATTATGCCATTTTGCCTGACTCCGCAGTGTAATTGAATGGTATTTTGATTTTCAGCACAATCTACTGTGTGACAATTGTCACTCGCACGTTGCGACTGCTTATCGAAAATAGAATATGGTTTTGCTTTCGTTTATGATAAATTTCGCAGCTGCCTCTTGATATGTTATACATGATTTAATAATCTGTCGCCTGAAAAATCTTATTAAGAGCAGACTTTCACTTGGTCTACCCTATTGGGAAGATAGCCACCCAGAATTTCTATGGAGGGGAGGGGGGGTAAAGATTTAGTAACGGACCTACTCAGAATAATCCTTGGTGTCTATCAAAACGTCGCTGATATAATTTTATTTTCTAGTTATCGCCCCACTATATAATTTTTCTAACATAAATCTTAGTTTTCTTAATTGCATTTTTCAATACAAATATATATTTTTGAGAACCATGTTCTTTAACGCGGCTTGCGGGGAGTCGACTAGTAGAAATCGACCACTAACGAAAAATCGTTATGCGGGGGGGAGTAAGGCGTCCGCGCTGATCTATATATCAACTGTATAAACGTTTTTATATGTGTAAAACACAAGGAACTTCGTTCCTGACGGGGGGGTCTCCCGACCGCACACCTTTTTACTTCGGCCACCATAGTGGCCAAGTCTTGAAATCGTGCGCGAAAAATGTTAGTATGCACGATAACTCGA
>JAOPUG010000276.1:17447657-17459758 GCA_027564375.1 Micropterix facetella | reverse complement strand
ATTAGCCACCAATTTAAAATAACTTACTACTTTACTGTAATCGCTGATTTGTGGCAAGGTGCTTGCCTTGCTGGGATTTGTCATCTTCTATGTTCGTGTCTTCGAACATTTTAGAAAATGTTGGTTCGCACGTTATTCCATAAAAGTGTGCAAAATAACAATATTATACTTGAATTTTATAAGATACTGTAATTTCCTCAAATAAATATATTATAATTTTATACTTTACAGTCATTTATTACCAAGTCATATATAAGTATATTAGTACGTTTTTGTATGTATGTCATATCATTAATATGCTCCTTTGAATATCTAGATTTTATTCAGCTTATGTAGATTCCAGGTAATACGAGTAATATGTTGTTGCCTATTTGGCAAGGTTTTCAAATCTTATATACTTGAAGTAATGGTATTAAGCTGTGTCAGCATCCTATTGTGAGACATTTCTCATCTATTCAGCAAAATCCCTTAGAAATCCACCCTATCGACAGCGACGCCTTCAATAGATTGACCGCCGCCTTCATAAAATCTATTAAAGTGAGAATGTGCCAACTTTTCTATACGCAGCCACATATTTATATGCCTATAAAATTGTGTTATTTTGTTGTAAGGAAACAATAAAGACTATGTTAAAAATAGGTCCACGGTAGCATGTGCGAATACGTGACACGATAAAAGTGTGTCAGGCTGTTTACACTGAAAAAATAATAAGACGTGAGATTCTTAAATATCTTAAAATATCTTCCTGACTAAAATAATGTCCAAATAAGGGCACGGTTTGAACCAGAGCCTTATCATCATGCTCCATAATATATGGGTGGTGTATAACTGTTTCTGGCATGTAAAATCATTTCCTAATGTATGTACAAGTCTGACACATTCGGCCTCCTTGCATTAAACTGACTGCCTTCAGGACGCATCTAACACCACTGTGGTGCAATCAGATACGTCCTGCCAATACTTTTAAAAGCCACGATATCATTCAATACCACAATGTTGTATCACCTTTAAAACTGTGAAAGCAGTGTGTAGCACCATTGCGATAACTTTATATTAGCAGGCAATCAGTCTGCTGCGATTTGTCCAAGTATGCATTGTTAGTATTGTAAAACGGTGTAATAAAGCAAATAACGAAATTATCTCTTCATTGACAGTCCTTCCAAGGGCACCATCATTGACCCCACCAACAAATAAAATGACCATATTGGAATAATTTCAACAACGGTTTTAAAACGAATATATACGATCACGTCATAAATTATTAGGCCATAAAACACACTCATACAAAGAAGTCGTACCCTTTCCATTGTTATGAGTTAGCTGACTGCCAGCCGTCAGTTGTATCTCGTAGCGCTAGAACCGAACAGTTGCATAACGTATTATAAATATACATAATACACCATTCTTTCTGGATCACTGGCAAACGACTTATACATTTCATCTTGCAGTGACGCAATTAGTAATGTCGTATTAACGTGAGAACATGTTGAGTTCCAGTTCAATGATATTACCGTCACTTTCTTTCGTAGATTGTGTTATGTCTAATCGAAATATTGTCTATACTTGGGTTTTCGACCTAATCGAGCGTAGTATACAGTTTTAAGTGTACAATACAATTAGTCTGGCATTTCCGTTTCACCATTACGACTGCTGGAAGTTTTTCTCTCAGTGTATAATCAAAATGAAGGAAAATGTTTGTCAAGTATTGTATAATGAAATAAAAGGAAACCGGGGCAAGAGGATACCTCTTGCCCATATTTTACAGTTGAAAACAAGAACCCTGCAACTCCCATTAAGGGTTAATAGAGTCCAGGTAAGACAGCCTCGATAAAGTCAATGGGTATCATCCTAATTTAATATTGTTAATTTGGAAAATCCTTTCATTATAAACGCGGGTTTCTAATTTATTGTATAATTTTAATTAGGCGGTAGCCGGAGGAGTCCGTTGAAAAGGTCCATTTATCTTGGAGCAATTATTATTTGAGTCGACAAATTGCCAGCTGAGATTTAGCCCTAAAGAATAATGTTTTGGGCGGCGATTGAGAAGCGGTACCGGAGCGGTAGCGGAGCTAGGGCGGAAGCGACGACCCGCACGAACAATGAGACTCGCAGGAGCGTGTACGGCCTCCGCTAATTCCTTATTACGTCTCAGAGTCTCACTCAAAGACTCCTCCGAGCGGCTCAGCAAAGACTCAAACGAAACGAATTCCCTCCTGGCATCGTGAATAACTAATTGATATACCTCGAAACGAAACGACTGACGCTATTTGATGACCGCGGAACCATAGTGATCCAAGTGACATTTCTACCTTTCTGAGAAATAAAAGGAAAATTGTTTGTACCTGTTTTGAAGAAAGACATGATTTGATATGTTGTATGTTAGTATCGACAACAAAAATAGTTTATTGAAATATTTTTATTAATAAGTTTTACAAATTTTAATTCCTATACAAAAAAAAATCACTTGTTTAACATAAACATTTAAAAGGAGTTTTAGAAAGAGTAAAATGAAGAATAACACGAAATTATAACATAAACACTTTAGACAAATAATCAATGTCAATCGTCTTCAAATCCGGCAAGTACCATATTTTCATCATTCCCAAGCTACTCGCCCCTTTCTCTTTTCGTTATATTTACAATTGAATAGGTGGTAGAAATTTTAGATTTCCATTTATCTCGCAATTTTTTAAATGATATGGACTTTGCTGCTCAAGCCTGTTGATGCACACAATTTCTGAAGGCTACCAGGAATATCTCCAAAAACATCCCATTCCGCTTGAGTGGAAACAATTCTGATTCTATGAAGAGTTGCCATTGTAATACGTGAGACTTTATTGGTTACCGATTTTTATTTTTCGCATTGTTGATATTTTTATGCCGTCCTAAAACTACCCACCTGAAATATAGTAACTTGTTATAAGTGTCGGTCTATGAACGATTTATGCTATCGACAATTACGCAAGAGATCCATCCATGCCTGTGGGGTAAAGATATCCGTTGCTCCGATTATAAAAGAAAAATATGAAATATTGGGAAGAGTATTGACGCGAAAGCGGCCTCGGCGCTTTCGAGTAATTAAGATTGTTGTGCATTAATTAGTTTTGTTCTTAACTGTTTACATACAAATACTAGTAATGAAGAAGAAATCTTCGTTAATAAATCAAAAAATCGAATTTACGAGAATTAAAAAAAACTGGTACGTACGCTGTATCATACATTTTCCCAAATTTCGTTTTGAAGCTACATAAAATGAGCGCTGTTTTAGATATTTTTATCCTAAATTCTTTTGTTTTCTTTTTTTCTTCGACTTAATTCTTTTTTTTTTGGCTCGTCTGTAGTATTACGTAGGACGGGCCATATAGTCGATGCATGATGTGAGTTTGTGCGTTTGTTCGTATGTCCGAAGACATATTTTCGAAGACCTATCTTAACCAAATTTGGTATGCAGCCTCTCTGGGTGACCTCTCTGGAAACCTAACCTAACCTAACCATCAACATATTCAGACAACCTGCTACAGGTACATCCTGGTTTATGTAGCCTAGAGGAGGATCTGATCAATAGGTAGAGCAAACATAACGTATATTGTTTTTTTTTAGAATCCTGGTGTCGAGAGCAACTTGTTGGATTATGTTTTGAGCCATTTGGGTGCTGTTGCTGGTGTATCTTGGTTTACTTGGCCTGGAGGAGGATCTGACCTATAGGTAGACCAAGCATAGGGTATTTTTAGAGTCGTGGTGACGTGAGAAACTTGTCGAAATATATTTTAGCCATGTGGGTACTGCTGCACGGATATCCTGGCTTATTTGGCCTGGAGGAAGATCTGACCAAGTGCTGCTGTAGGTGCATCCTGGTTTATTTGGTCTGGAGGAGGATCTGAACCATAGGTAGAGCAATCATAGCGTATATGGGTATTTTTGATATCGTGAAAACGAGATAAACTTGTTAGAATAGGTTTCAAGCCATTTGGGTGCTGCTGCAGGTGTATCCTGGTTGACTTGAACTGGAGGAGGATCTGACCAATTGGTAGAGTAAGCATAGTGTGTATAGGTACTTTTGGAATCCCTGTCATGATAGAAACTTGTTGGAATAGGTTTTAAGCTATTTTGGATAATTTAGGGATTACCAATCACGGGACGGGCCAAAATTGCCGATGTACATATATCGGTATTAGTCCTATTATTCATTTTATGCAGTTAGTGGGAAATTATGCAATTTTTATTAGGAAACAACAACAACAAACAATCAAAAAAATAAACAACAAACTAGGAAATCTACACATTTTTGCAGAATGTTAAACAAATCGATTGTTTTGATTGTAGTCCCACTGGTTGCCTAGTAATTGGTTGAGGCAATTTATACAGTCATCGTTTTAGTTCAGCGAACATATTCTGAATTAAAAATATTTAAAATTATGGTTCTTTTTTTTTAATTTACATGTAATATTTACATCCATTTACCTTTAAAACCTCAAACTTCGTATTTATAAAACTACAAAAAATACGTCGCTGTTCGAGTCAGCGATAATAATAACTATAATAATAGCGATTTTCATTTTGATTTTCAAATTTTACATTTTCCACCCATCATTTAAAATGTTAATTATTAAATTAGTATCTTTTTTTATTTTGTAGAGTGGGTTTTTTCAAGGTTTATTGAGCCTTGTATCACTGTGAGCATTTCTGATCTATTGATCGCGACTTACTATAGATCCCCGCTAAGCTTTGGGTTATTTAAGAACCGCAATAAGCTTTTGGCGCTGGATAGTTTTACCTCTTCAGCTTGAAGGTAGTAGCCATTCAGGTAAGTGTTTTTTTACGCATCAGCGGGCCACATTCGCACATGAAGTGCATGGGAGTTTCTTCTGCATGTTAGCAGAACCTACTCACTCTAGTGTCCCGGAACTTGAGGTTAAAGACATGTATGTTCAGCCCATAATGCCCTGTAAGTGCCCTCACCAGAATGCGTAGATTGTTCCTATTTAGCGCTAAAACCTCATGGGCAGTCTTAAGGTCGTAAGCTTTGTTAGCGCTTTAGAATGATTCAAGCCTGGCATGTTCTTCCTGTGATTAAATGATTTTTCTAAACATAGTCTTTGAGCATTAGGTTAGCCAGGCTTTTTTACAAAAAGCCACAGCAAGGTTAAGGGCCGTATAACGTTCCCTTTTTCATTGGCTTCGATCCTTGCATGTTAATCCCCTAAAATTCTCTAAATACTCTCACTGAAGATTCTTCCTGCATGTAAATCACTAAAGATGCCTTCGATCCCTGTATGTAAATCACTAAAAATATTAAACTCGTAAATCACTATATTTTTTTAAAATAACTTAAAGCAAGTTTAGAGGTATTATTCTCAGTAATCTAAGGCTTTCGTTTTTCATTCTAGCATTAATAATAACGGAGTTACGAAGTATTAAATTTTCAAATTATATATTTTTCAATTTAAAACCCGCTGAATATGTCGACGTAAGCAAGAGTTGTAGGCAATATGCTCACTATGACCAATGACCAGTATTAACTGATTTATATTTTATTTTTCAAATTTGGCGTGATTGTGATTGATTGACCTGATTGTGGATTGTGGCTATGAATTTTAATATTTTTTTAGACACAGTCATAGACATATATTTTCCAAAAATATTTTTTTTGGATTCCCAGGATCTCACAAAGTAGAGTTTCGGTGCAAACTTTAATTCTACATATTACTCGTAAACAATACTTTTCCTATTTAAATACTCGTACATACTTCATGTAATACGGTTTTTTTGGGATGGTAAAAATACCCCAATATAGAAATGTCTAAATTAATAAAAATGAAATGTCAAAGTTTAATTCTCAGACTTTTCTCAGTGACATAACAATATAATTATATAACTACTCAATTGTGTCCAGAATTATATAGAAATATGATATTGAAACATTACTTATGACTTATTAAGTAATAAAAATAAACTCAAAATGTAAAATTCAATCTAGATCTAGATCTATATGGAAATTAATTAAATATTACTGTAACAATCGCAAATTACCAAGAAACAACCCAATAAAATAAATAATTATAATAATGAATAAATTATTAGTTCACACAGATATCAATCAACATATCGGGAATTTGATAGCGGTATCATCGTATACATATTTCGCATTTTACTCCTATATTTTTTTGATGGAAACAATATCATAGTCGGTCATTTTTTTAATAAAAAGTATAAACTCACCGGTCTCCGCGCGCGCGGTCCCATTGCTGATAATGAAAAAATTGAAAATGAACCAGTGGGTGCAAAAGACGTTCAGTATAAGTTTTCTGCGCTGAACTTTCAACATAGTTGTAGCTTTTAGCGGCTCCAATACATCAATCCTGAAAGCATGCACTTTTTCAGCGGTAGGAAAACTTCGCGCGAGCTTGGCGCGGCGAAACGACGTTGGCGACGGGGTAGGGGTCCGCTCGCGGCGGCTCAACGCGAACGACTGGCAACTTATTCCGTTACCCCCGTAGTCGTATTGTCCTGTTTTCTATAACCCTAACGCCCGCGCCGCCGCACCGAGGGCAACCCCTGTAAAGTACCTATAAAATTCTTATGCACGCTGTATGGTCTTTAACCCGGTGTTACACGCTCTACGGCCTTACAAACCTGCATTGGGAAAAATATTGGATTTGTCATTACATTACCATTTTCTTATTAGGGGTTTATACCGAATAATGATGCTCCAATCGTAATTTTGTTGAATTACAAATAATGTTGTTGAAAGTTTGTTACTTCATTATATATAGGTACATTTTTCTTACGGGAATTACGAAAATAACGGTAAATTATAGCATCGACAAGATACATGTGTCCGACTATAATAGTACGTATAAGTGCTGTCATGATAAAAGCAAGATCTTGAGGTCTTGACGTAATGAAATAACAACTAATTTTGTGCGGTTATCATTTCGGAATTAAACGGTAACAAGAGAATATTGATACATATTTACTGTTACATGGTAACTACACCATTACGCGCCATGTACATAAAATCATAAGTACCAACCAGTCCGAGATCCATGTGTAATTCTTCCGTGTATTACAGCGTTATTTTTTTCTCAGTGTGATCATTTTTTAATATTATTCCCTGCCACGAGATATCTGGCTTCTTTTTTCGAGGACCCCGATTGGCCACGATAAGTTTATAGTATGTGAATTTACTCTATAGTGATTGGTTGAAGAATTGGTTGTGCGTATATTGGTTTATTCCTTACTGAGCGCCAGTACGGGTACGAGTATTTTACTTCAGCAATTCAACTTGGGCCTGATGACTAGCTCTGTTATCTTTTGGTCGGTCTCACTCACGGTTCAACCCCCATCCGGCAGCCTCCTCGAAAAAGGATTTAACCTGATGAAACCGCTGTGCGGCGGATCTGGGGACGGAATCTCTGGCAGAGTTGGATGTTTGACGCACGTGACAGGAATACCGGCCTTGTTGTCAATGACTGAGACCCGGAGCAGTCTAGGAATGTAAGTTCACTAAGACGCAGGGGTAGGTGTCGGCCTGTAGCCGTCTACTCTTAAAAACGATATTTGGTCCAC
Source organism: Micropterix facetella (assembly GCA_027564375.1). Taxonomy (NCBI): domain Eukaryota; kingdom Metazoa; phylum Arthropoda; class Insecta; order Lepidoptera; family Micropterigidae; genus Micropterix; species Micropterix facetella. Next base: position 17,452,189 of record JAOPUG010000276.1, on the reverse strand, counting down.
CCGATCTCGGGTCCCAGTCAGAGTAAAGGGCGCCACGGATTAGCGATATTTCCGAGCTACCTACGAAATGACGCGTTATTACGATAGGTAGAGGTTGTGCAAGCGACTTCAAACCTGGAATCAAACGGGTGGATGGACAAAATCCATCTAAATTTGGTAGTTAGGAAGTGAGGCTGGCCCACTGTGCAGCTATGCTGCCCGGTGCCTCGCTATTAAGGCGTCAATCTTTAACAGGCCGTAACGTAGTTGGATACGTGGATTTGTATCCTTCAAATTTCTTTACGTTCATCCCGAGGCGATTTTTTTATATCACTTACGGTAACGGCCCAACTTAATTTCTCTTGATATTATCGTACAGGCAGCCGGCGATATAACGATGAAGCTCGTTGGAACGTCTCGGGATGGCGGGTTCGCCCGTAGTATTGATCTAAAACGTATCCTGTATGTCGGATATATGCGATGACAGACTGGCCTGAACCGAGTGTATTCCGGTAATGCGGCATATGTACTCGGTGAAACCTTCGGCTGGATGTTTTTCTGGTGTACTGGTCGGTCTGCCGGCCTTTGCTCAACAACGATTAGCCGGGGGAGTTTGGAAGCGTAATGTGACCTAAGATAGCGAGGGTAGTTAGATATCTTATGCTACCGTCCAACCTTCCTAAATATATTTAATTTTAATATCTATCCTTAGAACGAATCCGCGACAAATTTGGTACGAATTGAGGCTTTTAAAGGTAGAAGCCGCGCAAGCGACCTCGAACCTGTGACCGGCCCGGAGTTTTGACACTCTCCAAAATACACTCCAATCCCTCAATATAGTTTATGCGGGATAGCTCTAAAGTCAAATGATATTCCACTACAAAACCTTACTCAATAATCGAGAAAGCTTCAGATTGGATTCTGATGGTCGAATCGGTCTTTAAGCAGTACCAATTCCCTGAAGTTCTCGGATGTACAGCCCTCCGTCTAGATAGCTTTTTACTCCCTATATCGAAGATGATCCGTATTGTAGAAATGACTGTTCTATAAGAATTAAATATCCCAAAGGACCACGAGTACAGGTTAAATAAATACTATGATTTTGCAAATGCTTTCACTCGAAAGAGCTGCACTGTTCACCTTCACGCAGTGGATGTTGGCGCGCTTGACCTCTCAGACAAATCTCTATTTCACGTCTTTAAGGATCTTGGTCTCTATAGAAAAGTAATCAAATTCTTCCCTTAAAAGGTATAAAAAACCGCGATTTCCGCATCTCAAACTCTATGGCTTCGAAGGGGTAAGGTGTCGCTCACATGTGGTAAGGCAGCTATGCTAAACCAATGTACCAAAGCCGGACGTTAGTCTGGAGTACATTCCGCACACCCACAGTAGTGTAATGGTAGTATTATGATGGGCCCGACTCCGGTCGATGAATTCCATGACAGCTCCGTTTGTATTTTATATAATGTAATAGATATCCTTCGACGTTCAGCATATATATTATATATGTTAAAATAAAGTTATTATCTTGTGATATTCGGTTCCCTTTCATGTAATTGAATTTCTGTGGCTTAGATATATTTAATCCATGACTATTAATAGCCGATCTTATATTATTAATAACAATAATATAAGAATTAGACTGAAAATTTGAAATTTCTCACACGTCCTCTCAGTTATTTCGCATGTACTTTGTTAATATTTTAACAGTAGATTAGTAATAAATAAAGGTAATCAAATAATTGAGCGAGGGCAAAAAGTCTGTGCTATTTAAGGTTTTAAACATATAATGTGATATTTTATGATTACGATGTTTGTATATTTAATAACAGGAAAAATAGCGATATAGATCGGCAACTTTGGCCCGTCCCGTGATTGATAATCCCTGACTTCGTATAGAAAACCTCTGGCTCAACACGAGGAGTTGAAGCTGAGACAGTTGCTCCGAGAGTAGTATTATGAGTAGTAGAGAGTAGAAGTAAACGAAGACTATCGCGGTTATTTGACAGTCTATCCTGGACAAAGGCGGTTGCAACATCGCCGAAACGTTGGGTACTGAAAAACTTCACGCAGTAAATCATAGTATTATAATCATATTTTTATGTCAAGGAGAAACCTTGAGAAGCAATTATAAAAATTGCTTCTCAATGTCTGTAACGATGGTTTCGATGGTCAATTTGTTAACTTTAACGTCCTCGTAAAAGTTGTTTCTCTATAGAATATCTAAGCAATTATAAAATAAAGCCCCCAAAAAGCGCCTGTCTCTCAGTTTTTCTGATTGATCGCGCTAATCTCAAGAACCGGACGGATTTTGATGCGGTTTCACTGTTCGCTAGTGCGTCTGTCTAGGAAAGGTTGTTTATTTAACAATATTAATATACCTAAATATGGCGCCGAACAGTAGCGTTAAGAACAGCAGTGTATGTGGTTTTTAGACATTCCGGCTCTTACGAGTAGATCGCGATAAGCAAAAGAACCGCTAGGTTCTAATTGTATTGAGTTATTATTGTTGGTTAGGTAATCTTTTGTAGAAGGTTAAATTATAAATACAATCAATATATCTAAAAAAGGAACTGAGCGATCTGGCGTTAAATTTATTAAGCCAATAGAGAACGGCCACAAATGCGAAAAAAAATATATATAACTTATAAAATCAAGCGATGATTCATATGCTTCTATTCAGAAATCGACATCGGTGAATCACCTGGTTCATATTCCAATGTGGTACATTTAGTATTTCCCCGAGATATGATCAAAAACCAAATTTCGTCAAAATAAATTTTACTCAAAGCCATTTTTAATCTTAGAAAAATTCGTCAATTATTTCTTACATATTATTAATTCTTACAAAAATAGTTTCTTTTAAGCTCAGACATCTAATTTAGAAAGAATTCGTCCTCATAGTATGTAGCTATCATCATTGGTTGAGGAGTTATCGGCGTTGAAAGCCGCTTCTGCAATAAGCTATGAACCTTTTTAAAACGTATTGCCTACAATTTTACATGGACAACATTACGTGGCCCTTTCACATGTCTCGTCGATAGGTAATCATTAAGTGAAGACATGAAAAGGTAACTCGGCCAATATATACAAATAAATTTTATATAACATCCACTGGGAATCGATGTAATTATTATAAAATTGCCAATGTTATGAAAAAATACCTCACTAAATAAAGTATTCAATTGGCCTATTTCAAGGCTGTTGCCTCTCTCCAACGATATGTAATATCACTTTCAACATCCTGCTGGAAAGCCTGACACAGTTCGATAAGAAATGGGGTTACCGCTTTAAAACTGACGGTCAGTATCGTACCTCGTCGTGCCTCGCTTTTGCCGACGACCTGACGTTCATCACCAGGCAGCTTTCTCTACTGTTAAATAAAGTGGAACTGTTCTGCAACTGGTCAGGTTGTATAAGAGTAAAAAACCCCCAAATATTTTTGTCTTAGACTCGCCCGTATAGACACAAAATTCACTAAATATGACCCCAAATTGGTCTATAAGGACGCTAATATCTCCCTTGATTGATTCAAATCATCATTTTAAATTCCTCGGTAGGAAAATCACCTATCAGAGTAAATACCTCTCTGCCGATCATGTAACAGAGCATTTCAGTAAAAAATAGATTCCTTGCTAATGACTGGCCCTAGAAAGGCTTGGATCTATGACAACTACCTAACTTCTCATTTGTCATGGCCCTTTCTCATTTATGATTTCACCAAAACTCAACTGTCCCATCTAGATGCGCTGGTGACAGCTAGTTTAAAATCTTGGTTTTCCTTAGCCAAACCGGACGACCCGTCGACTCTTTTCAGGTCCAAACACCACTCTGGGCTAGGTCTAAAACTGCCTTCTCTGCGTTATGCCAACTTCAGAATAACCAAAACTAAAATTTTGTCCAATTCTAAGGATCCGGCAATAACTAAGCACGTAGCTAGTGGCCGTAGCGAACAAAATGATCTACAGGCCCGCGTAGACTTCCACAAAAAAATATCTTCCTGGAATTAGCCAGAATGGCACTGGTCTGGTGTATGGCAGTGCCGATCCATGAGCGATGTGGATCTAAAAAAGTCCTTCCTGCGAGAAGATTACGACAGCAAAAGCATAGCTCATCCTGTTGGCTTTCAACGCCAGAATGACTGGACAATAGTTAAGAACTTTTGCATTCCCCTCCAATGCAGTGGAAAATAATGCTGTATGATTGGACATAAGAGATGCTGAAATTTTATTTAAATGCCTTCCAGCATATACTTCTAGACTTCAGTAACTTCGCTCGTTGGATAGTTCATGTCCTCTTTGTAGCAATACCCCTTGCACAGATAGACATTTTTTAGCTGGCTGCAAGGTGGCTTTAGAACAAGGACGATATATTTACCGACATGACAAAGTCTTCGCTGTTATTCGCGAAATAATCAGCCTCGCAGTAGCTCGTGCCAACAAGGGTATTACAGTGCCCTCCAAGCCACCAATTCAATTTGTGCGGGATGACTCTAAAGGCAAAAAACATTCCACTACAAAACCTTTCTCAATAATCGAGAAAGCTTCAGATTG
>JAOPUG010000276.1:17361893-17374453 GCA_027564375.1 Micropterix facetella | reverse complement strand
AAAATTATTGCATTTATTTTTAAACATACTGTATAGTGGTATTGTATTGGTGTGAGTACTGTGAACGCGCCAGCTTTTGGTAACTGATCTATAGTGGTGATAATATAAATATACAATTAAACATGTGCAAATACACACACTCCTACCGTCCCCATAACTCTTCCAACAAACCCACAGTTACGCACACAATTCTCAAATCATATTGATTATGTTTTGTAATAATAAATTGGCAAAAAAATTAACAACAAATAATTTAATTATAATAAATATAAATTTGTAATTCATAAGAAACCCATAAACCGATTAAATATTTTAAAATATATAAGATTGTGTAATCTCGTATACTATGTCATATTGTGTGTTTTCCTTATTAATTAAAATTATTAAATAAGTAAAATAAAAATAAACAAATAAAAAAGGAAGCTCCTCATTAAATGTGTCTTTTATTTCGCACAGAATATTCAAAGTAAAAGCGCGTATTATAAACAGCAGTCTGTGAGTTTCACAAGAATAATTATTATTATTTAAATCCGAATAAAGTGGTTGTTCAAGACCATTAGGTATGACCTGACTAAGACTTTACCGGGTGTCGGTTATAATATGAATCCGAACGCGGTGGTACCCGCACTCTCTAGGGCGGTTCTCGCATTTGAAATAGGTTATGATTATTATTATTACTCTACGGCATTTTGGTTTTGGCAATGGCTGATCTAAGTGGCGCTACTGGCAATTGGAGGATACGTTTTACAATGAAATGCAAGTACATTGGCATAATATCTCAGGATACTTACCATATATGAGCGCTGCGGAATGTCGTTGATGCAGAAGGTGCGGCAGGGCCGATTCTAGGATATGTAGACCCCTAGGCTGAACCTGTGGTGCGGGCCCTTCTGGGGGAACCCTAAAATCGTATTTTTTATGACTGAAATCCTGAAAAGGAAACTATTAAAGCTTTTTACGAAATTGTAGAACTTTTACTATAGTGTATCGTATTTAAAAGTTTTTAATTGCTTGAGGTAATTTCAATGAAAAGTAAAGTTACTAAATCAACCATATTTAAGATAGAACACAAAGTTATGATTTATGTTGATGTTCCTATATTTGCAAAAATCTATTTTATTTTTTAATATTTTTGTTGCAATATTAAGTATACATATTAGACAAATGCAATATAAAGAACAAAGAGAGATGTAGGAAACAAGTAAATTTTACTTAAACGCTGTACTTATCCAAACAATCAGGCTTAAAATAAACATCTACCTACTCAAAATCTTAGTGACTAATTTCTTTGCGCCTACACTATCTTTGTGACTTAGTGTTCTTAAAATATTACTGTCAATCCTGAGCAAAGCCAAAACGTCGAGTTTCTCTTCTAACATGGAGGTTCGAAGCCTGTTTTTAATCAGTTTCAATTTGGAAAATGATCTTTCTCCGCTGCTATTTGTGATCAATGAGAAATATATTGTTAGGGCGACCTCGATATTAGGAAAACAGTCTTTGACATTTTCTTTAATGACAAGTTCATACATCCGTCTCTCCTGACTAATGACTATTTAATTTCCCCCATCTCCATGATCCCCATTATCTTCTTAGAACTCGTGGCAAAAAGCCGTCAATAGAATAAATTATTTTCAAATTGGTCGTCTAAGTCATTGCTATATGTTTCTACTAAATTTTGAGCTGCTGCAATAATTTCTTCATTAGTGAGAGTGTACACCTTACTGAGGAATCCAAAACGGGTATCAACTAGTGTGTATGCCTCAAGGCTCCGCCGCAATAAAGATTCAAATTGATCTAAGGGGAAAACTCTGGGTTCGAAATTTCCTGATGAGATCAGCTCAACTTCTGCTGCTTGTACACAGTCAATAGGTACTAAACGCATGTTTCTTTTGCGCTTGCACTGCGATTCACTCTCACACTCAGTACAATCAACTAACTCAGCGGATTGTCCTCATATTTTTTTAAATTTATCCCGTTTGGTTCCTATGAAGCTTGTTAGCGATATCAGTGTTGAGGTGGCTGTATTTACGTCCAATCTAGGGTTCTGCGGAGTTTGTTTACTTGTCCCAATATCATCCCAAAATACTCTATAAAGCCCTGTTTCTATTTTTGACATTGTGTTGTGCAAACTTAAAGCAGCAACACGTGATTTTCCTGTATCTTCTGTATCTTCTGATATTTCAAAAAGCACATTTTTTATTTTTATATAACCTCGCAAGAGGGCTTTGTAGCATTTGCTCGGCATGACCGACATATTTTTGTGGTTCTTTTGGCACTAGAATGGGTTTGTCAGACGGCCGAAAAATATAAAAGAATAGAGGCATGATTACGCCATGCAATTAGTTATGTAGGATTTTGGCTTTCTTACGATATATATGTGGGATTATATGGATATTTTTTACCCATTTTTTTTATTGTGCGGGCCCCTTTGTGGTGTGGGCCACTAGGCTGCAGCCTAGATAGCCTGTGTGTAAAAACGGCCCTGAGGTTTTGGGTCAGCTGATGACGATGTATGACGAGTCGAGGATACTTAGCGGAGATCTCAGCTCCTGACTATCTTGTAGAAGTTCAAAGACGAGTCGCAAAGCGGTTCTGCAAATCGGCTGACAGATGAGTAGTAGTTCACACTAAGCGATAGTAAAACAGCAGTAGTCCGTGACGAAGGGTGATTCTTCTCAACCAGGAATATGACGCGAGGATACCTGGATGGATATCCCTCTGTAACAACCAAACGTCTATTCCGAAAGAAATAAGATAGATCGGAATCAATCAATTTGAAATTTAAAGTTGCAGTAAGTACGTCGAATAATTGGTAGGCGGATTCAAAAAATGTAAGAGTATGTTAAATTGTCGTTTAAATTGCCGTTTGCTGAGGGCCGTATTGGGCTGTATCTTATGCGTTAGGAATACAGTAATGTTTTAAATTACAAACTCAATATAACGTGATTCTATAGCATTCGGTAATAAATACGATATTACACGTAATACATCATAAATTACGCCATGTATTTCTTTAAAATATTGCTGAATATATATTTTTTTAATATTAAGAGCGGCATGTCTTTGGATTCTAAATTATATTCAATTAAAGATAATAAAAGTTAACTAAGATGACTAAATAAAATAACAACTAATAGTTTGATATTTAAAAAATATTTAATGAACTTTTTTAGCGTTGATGATGTGATTTGCTGTTTAGATAACGTATCGTCTACTATTTCAATTGATAGTGTAGTGCGTAATCTAATTGTTTTTGTTTTTCATTTTAATCTTGAAATAATAGAAATAATTTGTTTTCAAATAACCGATAAAGTAAGAAATTTAGTGGGAAGATTTCTAGGATCCATCGGTTTTCTAGTTATCTAGGGGTTTCTACAACAAGCCTGGTTTATAAAGAAAATACGCATTGGAAAATTTGAAGAAAACGATCTGATAAAGAGTGATTCGTGCAATGTAAAAAAAGTAATCTATTGTATTCGCAGAGTGAAGGGAAACCAAAATTTGGCCAAAGTATGGGAGTTTTGCAAAAATAATTATTATGGCGAAATAAAATGAACTCGCTTAGAGGCGTATGCTCTTGTTTTCTAATTATTATATACTTTTTTATTTTTTTTAGGAATTGTGGCACCTTCCTAGTTACAAACTAAGTATTTAACCTGTGGGGTAATCAATACACTCATTTCCAATTTATTTCCTATTGTGTGTTAATGTCTTCGTTCGTTTATAATTTACATATACGAATATACTTAGTTATTTCCTAGTAACTATACTTGTTTGTGTAGGGTGGGAGATTTCTACGTCTGTGGCCGATTTCTTTGGTAGCATCTGGTATTCGCCCTTTAAATTTGGTTAGAGGAAACCACAGAAAACCTTTAACAGATGCGCGGCTTTTAGAGCCTTCCTGCGCAGATGCAAGCAGTTTGTTAGTGAGCGGTCATGTGTTGTCTTATATCGTTAACTTTGGTACAAAAAAACCGAATGCCTCTGGATTTCGCAAACATCCCCGTTCTGCTTCTGATCAGACGGTTCCGACCGCTGAGTGTAACGCCTAGATTGCTGCGTTGGTGTGGAGGTAGTAGTGGCGTTTCTCAACCACAGTTACCCATAAGTGCAACTGTGGCAAGAGGCCTTCTCGGATGAGCTAACGGCCCAATGATATTGGTGACATGCGGTAATGAACCAATACGGTTCGCTTTGCAGCAGACGAAGCTGACTGCAGAGGTTCGCTTAATTTTATCCGTGGCTTCATCTCACGTACCGTTTCACAAATAATTGACCGCCTTCAGCGGAGACCCTCTCCCGTTTACAGCATTTCCAGTAATATTATAACAATCTACCGAAGTTATTGGTGGTGGACGGGTAAGTTCGATGCGATTATGGCTGTACAGCTGATGCATACTGTACGACCGTCCGTATTCGACCGACGACCGTCTGAAGACTTCCCGTGGCCCGATTATCTCAACTAATTTGGTATGCAGCCGCCCTGGGTGACCCTCAGCATCACCAGGTGGAAGAATATTCGATCCGAGCCGCGCAGGTGCTGCTGCTGGTGAATCTTGGTTTATTCGGAATGGTGGAGGACTGGAGGATCTGACCAATTGGTAGAGCAAGCATTGCGTATATGGGTATTTTTTATTCGCGGTGACGAGATAAACTTATTGGAATAGGTTTTAGGCCATTTTGAATAAGTCAGGGGTTACCAATCACGGGAAGGGCCATAGTTGCCGATGTATGTATATCGCTACTTTTCTTAATATTTTAAATTCACGTATTAAACACCGCTGTGTTAACATAGCAGTGTGTATGCCTTCTACCAGTTTGCCTTATTTCGTATATAGGCAAATATTACTTTTATGCTTAAGAACTCCATAATTTATGTAATTATTCAACAGGCGTTACAAATTTGTCATAAAACAGTGGCACTCTTGTAATAAAAGATTTGTAATTCCAATAAATTTCGATGGTAAGTAAACCTCAGATGGCGTATCTGAATTCGGCATAAGTATATGAATATTCCACAAAAACGAAATCATTAATATTGTTTTATCTTTTATTATAACTAACCATACCACGTTTAGTAAATAAAGGTAAGTTACAGTGGGCGGCCATATTAATAAGGACACTGAATTTTGCTACTATTTTACACTTTACAAAAACATTAAACACCTAAAAAATGCTTATTTTTTACTGTTAAAAGTCATTGCATTATGGAATTTCGTACTTACGTAAAAAATAAAATAATTTCAGCTTCACAATTATAAGAAATGGAATATTACCAGATAAAATTGTGAAGTTTACAATATTTCTGCGAAATTACATTTCGTGTTGTCACGGATAAAATGATCACGGTAAGATCCGCTTCTCATAATCAAAATATCATTAAACTATGATAGCTTATAAATATTTATTTATGAGGACCTTTTGTTTCACTATTTTCCTATGATTTTTCTTCGTTTTTTAAATGTTTCCAAAAATATTTAGCGGATTTTTTTTTTTTTGTATTTTTGCAAGGATACAAGTATTTTAGTATGTATTTCGTATAGTTGTAAGTATTTCTTGAGGTTATAATTACTAAAATTATTAAAAAAATACATTTTTTTTTAAAAATACTTACCTAATCTTTCTGAAAAATTCAGAATGCTATTTCTTTTTACCAAAAATGGCCAAAATTATTAGTGAATTACATTCTGTCCTAGGTAATATTACCATTACGCGCTGTCCTAGGTAATTGTCAGCATGATTGTGAGAAACGGATCTTAGCGCGATCATTCCGTGACGACACAGTAAGTTCAAACGGAGCTGCCATGGAATTCAACGACAGAGGTCGGGCCTATCATAAACTATTTTTACACTTCTGGGGGGTGAGTGGTGGACTCTGGACTAACGACCGGCTGTGGTAGGTTTAGGACAGCTGTCTTGCCACGTGTGAGCGTAGTATTCGAAGCCATAGAATTTGAGATGCGGAAATCACGGTTTTAGATATTTTTTCTAGGAAGGAGTTAAATTATTGTCTTGGAGAGACCAAGATCCTTAAATAGGTTAAATAGAGATTTGGCTGGGAGGCCACGAGCCCAACTTCCACCGCGTGAAGGCAAACAGTGAAGCCATTCCGGGTGACGGCATTTGTGAGATCTTGATATTTATTTAATTTGTACTCGTGGTCTTTTGGGATATTTGATTCCCATTGAACAGTTAATTCTACGATAAGGATCATCTTCCGAGATAGGGAGTAAAGAGTTATATCTGGACGGAGGGCTGTGCATCCGAGACTTTCAGGGAAATTATATTGTTTAGAGACCGAATCGACCTCCAGAATTCAATCTGAAGCTTTCTCGATTATTAAGAAAGGTTTTGTAGTGGAATATTCTTTGCCTTTAGAGCTATCCCACACAAACTGTACTGGTGGTTTGGAGAGTACTGTAAGATCCTTGCTGGCTCGAGCCACTGAGAGCCCAATTACCTTGCGAATAACAGCAAGGACTATGTCATGGTGGTAAGTATACCGTCCTTGATCTAAAGCCGCCTTGCAGCTAGCCATGTCGCATATGTAGCATATGTCGAGCTGTGCAAGGGGTGTTGCTACAAAGAGGACATGAACTGTCCTCTGAATAGCTCCAACAAGCGAGGTTACTGGAGTCTGAAAGTGTATGGTGAAAGGCATTTACAAAAAAATTCAGCATCTCTGGTGTCCTGTCATACAACATTATTTTAGCCATACTGTTACTGTCGTAATCTCCTCGCAGGAGGGACTTTTTTCAGTCCACATCGCTCATGGTTTTACTGCCATACTCCAGACCAGTGCCATTCTGGCTGATTCCAGCAAGAAACGTTTTATGGAAGTCTATGCGAGCCTGTAGTAATTTGGTTCACTACAGTCACTTGCTGCGTGCTTCGTTATTGTCGGATCCTTAGAATTGAACAGAATTGAACTTTAGGTTATTCTGGAGTTGGCATAAAACAGAGAGAGAGAGCCGTTTTAGAGCTAGCCTAAAGTGCCAGTTTGGCTAAGGATAATTAAGATTTTAAATTAGCTGACACCAGCAATCTTTTCGTTATATAACCCCGAGATGAAACACAGAGACTTGAGGATGAAGACAAATCTACGTACCAAGCTCCACCTCCGCCCGTAAGAGTCCAACTCCTTACCGCGAGGCACTGTGTATTTTCAAGCCCAGTGTGGCGTCCATCGCGCCCTTACTACCAGATTTGGTCAGATTTCTCCAACCTCTAGTCTGGTCACGAGTTCGAAGTCACTTGTGCGGTTTTCTACCTTAAACAAGCGGCAATTCCTCATTGGAATTATCGCGGATCTGAGGCACCCTTTACTCGGCTTGCCACCTGAGATCGGGTGGCCAATGTATCGTTTCTAAAGATAGATAGCTTAAGGTACCTAACTACACCTGCTTTCTTAGGTCGCATTGCATTTCCAAAATCCTCCGGCTATTCATTGTTGAGCAAGGGCCGGCAGACCGACCGATGCCTCAGACAACCATCCATCCAAAATTTTCACCGAATGCATATGTCGTATTACGGGACCATGTCATTGCATTACCGGGATACAGGGGATCCCTCTTCAGGAGGGCTGTTAAGCACAGGGTGCATGCCGACCAGTGCTCAGATATCCTGGATCGCCCGAGGGCTTCCCCAAGATCAGCCGCCATGCACAGCGGGTTCACTGGTTTCGTCCCTCTTCGAGGAGACTGCTGGAAAGGTGTTGAGTCGTGAATCAGGCCGACTGTGATAGAACAAAGTTGGCCATTGAGACCCGACCTGCACAACCTCATTATACCCCATCTAGATGGGACAGTTGAGTTTTGGTGAAATCATAAATAAGAAAGGGCCATGACAAATGAGAAGTTAGGTAATTGTAATAGATCCAAGCCTTTCTAGGGCCAAAAATTAGCAAGGTATCTATTTTTGCCAGGCAACTAGTTATATGTATGCTCTGTTACATGATCAGCAGAGAGGTCTTTACCCTGATAGGTGATTTTCCTGCCGAGGAATTTAAAATCATTATTTGGATCAATAAGGGAGATATTAGAGTCTTTATAGGCCAATTTGGGGTCATGGGTAGTGAAGTTTGTGTCTATACGGGCGAGTCCAAGGCAAACATTTGGAGGATTTCACCCTTATACAAGCTGCCCTGTTACAGAACAGCTCCACTTTCTGTAACTGTAGAGAAAGCTACTTGGGGCTCCTGGTGATGAACGTCAGGTCGTCGGCAAAAGCGAGGCACAACAAGGTATACTGACCATCTGTTTTAAAACGGTAACCCCACTTATTATCGAACTGTGTCAGGCTTTCCAGCAGGATGTTGAAAGTGATATTAAATATCGTCAGAGAGAGGCAACAGCCCTGAAATAGGCCAATTGAATACTCTATAGAGCGGGTAGTCCATTCTTGCATTTTGACATGAAACGTCAGAGAGTTGTAGTAGGGGGTTACGATGTCACGCACCACAGGCGGGAGTTGTACCAGCGGAGTGCAAAGTAGAGGAGACTGCGTTGCATTGATCCAAAGGCGTTCTCTAGGTCGAGCCAGCATATGTTGATTTGGCGTTTGTGCTGTCTCGCATCCCTTGATGGCAGCAGCCAGGAGAAAATTGGGCTCCAGACAGCCTGATACGCCACGCATGAAGCTGTTTTGTACTTACACTCCAAGGTACTCATTTCGGTGCATGAACTCACTCATCCTCATGTGGACTATGCCAAAAAAATATTTTGGCCGCAGTATCTGTCAGAGCAATGAGCCGAGTGTCCTTTGGTCAAGTGAAAACTGGGACTTTCGGAATTAAGATGACTGTTGCTCGGCCGATTCTGTGGGATTATACCACTATTCCAAATGTGTCGGATGATAGATCCTAAATATTGCAGAAGGCAGGGGCACTTTCTGTATACTAAGTAAGGAATACCATCAGGACCCCGAATAGAACCCGACGGCTTTCTCATTATTTGATTGTGAATCTTATCTAGAGATAGAAATTGAGAGGCAAAGGCTACCACCGTAGGCAAATGCGGAGGTATAATGCCCGGTGGGGGCTGTACGTATGGGACCGCTTTGGATCTGCATACGTGGTCGGGAAGTAGTCTGTGGCCATTGATTCCGGGATTTGGATTATGCCCTTGGTGGCTGACAAAATCTTTATTGCTATAATTGAAACGGTTTTTGTCAAACAGGGTGTCCTCTTTGCATTTCAGAAATTCTGCAATGCGTTTATTGTTTTGCTTTGCTACACTCCAAATAAGTTTGAGTATGGAGTGGTACGCGCGCGAGAAGCTGTGGAAGAGGTCTTTTTATATATTCAGAATTATATTTGGCATATATAAAAGGGAATATTTGAGTCTTGCTACAGTCGAACACAAGGAAATTATGACCATGTAGGATCAAAGCTATCCTCAAACATCCGATTAGAATAGTCAAATTTGAGTATTTTGGTATTTCCTCAGACCTGATCTTTGAAGACATTGAAGACCTTTGAAGTTTTGATATGCACGCTCTTAAATATAATTATATATTTTTAAGGTGTTACCTTTTCTCTGGTGTGTGGGCACGGCTTGAAAGGTGACCATTCTTAAATCCAAACCTTCTTCGAGCCAGAGAGTATCCATCAGTTTTATCACTTGCAACACCAAAGCGTCTTGCCTCAAATCGTCGCCGACCTGATATAAGGATGTAATGCAATTTTAATATCCCATCAAAATACATAGGTCATTGTCATTGGGGCAACGCTGGGAGCTGGCGTTTAACCTTTAGTTTGCTGGATGGTTGCGTAGTAGTGATGAGTTCAATGCAGCAAAAAAAATCAAGTTTTTGCGAATCATTCAAATTTACATAAATAATAAATACATTGATATCATGTTTTGTAACTTATGGCCTTATCTAAGAATGTATTTATATATTTATTGAAAATGTATGTTGATGTGATGACTCTTACCTGATATAGCTACTAACATTTATAAAAGTTTATATTTTTTTCCTAAAATGTAAAATAAATCTCTGAATAAGAAATGTTCGTTGATTAACATTTGCCCGAAGTGGATAAGTTTTCTGCAAGATAAATCAAAAACTGCATGTTGGGTACATCGAAATAAATACTGTAACTTGACTTTGAAAACATGTAACGATTATCGCAGTCCGCTATTTCGCCGCGCCTATGAGTACAATTTAAAAATATCCTGTGTCAAACTGATGATATATACATCAAGTCTTTATCGAATAGTCATTTTATATATTTATTATTATTATAATTAAAGGCAAGAATGAACGCTTTGTAATAATGTTTCAATACCAAACTTGCCAAAGAAACACTTCCATGACTGTCAACTTTAAGTACGATAATCAGTTTTATGCCTATATTTTTTATATAGTTCTGCTCCATTTAAGTCAATAATATAATGAACTTTAGATAATAAAATATACCTACTTTTTTCGATCTAATATCACAAACAACACAGCAAACATGAGGTCGGCTTGTATACGAGCGGCGGGCCACTAGGTCTTCGAAATATAATTACTCACTCTCTCTTCATATTATTCGTTGAATATGTATGTTCAGATCGGTTGGTTCACGGCCAAGCGATTATAGTTAGTATTACTTCACGGAGAATGTGAATTAGGATCCAAATCCTGAAATACGGTTGGCCATAGGCTACACGGTACCACTGTTACTATGGTCTGTCGTGCCATATAGGGTACACGACACGTAAGAGGTTAAACCCAACTCTGTTATTTAACCAGTTTTACAAAAACCACTGGGAAGAGAAGGAATGGATCTACACTTACATTTTATCATTTAATATTGATTCATTTACATATTTTGTCATTTTTTCAATTTAAAAATACTTTGGCGAAAACAATTGCAGAGTCCACTCTTGTGTCATTTTACTGTACATACAACAGTTTTAAGGACAGACTTTAGATGTTATTTTTTACTTTTTTAAATTATTACTGTATTTAAGTAATCTTTCTTTTTTAATTTCCAACTATATAAATATAAACAGTGAACATCCCTAGATACAGGCTTTCGGGTTTACCCTCTAGTTAGGTATGCCACTGGCTACAAAGCGTATGTGCTCAATACAATCTCCCTACACGTTCAACCTTACAGCCAGATTAATTGTGCCATTATGTTTGAAACAAAGAAAAATAAAATAAAGGTAAAATACAATAAAATAACAGCATTAATACAATAAAAAAATGTACCTTGAACATAGCCGGAATAGTTGCGTTATCTCTTCCGATAAAACTTATTTTCAGTGGCAATGTGAATGAAGAGAAGTACGAGCATGATCTGTAATGTAATAATAATAATATTGGTATTTTTCAGCAAATACCTTTTTACTATAAAAAAAATATGAGTATTACTGCTTTCAATATTGAGAGTTTTTTGGCAAAATTGCATGACCCATCACGTAATTTTGATTTTTTTCTAAGTGTTTTTATTCAGTAATGATACTGGAATTTAGTATAATTTAAAAAAAAAATAGTTCCAGATTAGTTTTACGTTTTTTATACAAAAAAAAAAAACAAAAAAATGCAGTAGATTGAAACTTAGAGAGCAATAATAAAAAAATCACGAAAGAGTGTCACAAGATTCTTATGACTTTCGTCGAATACTATAAGATAATCATTTTATGGGTTATCTCATTAGAAAGGTGTAATTGTGCGTTTGAATGACATATATCAAAATGCGTGTAAACATTTCGCAGCCCCGCTTGCCTGGGAAATGTGTGACTTTCAAGATGTTATTACGAAAGGATACAAAACAATCATCTATTACCAACTACATAAACAGATTCCTGTTCTACGAGATAATATAATTTGCAAATATAAATTCAATTTATGGTACTGTTCAATAGCGCCTTTGTCCACCCGTTATGCGAGTGTTTGTGTATTATTACAGAAATTATCACTTATTTCAATGAAAAATCAATGTAATATAGGCTAAATATGTTATAAAAGGTTTTGTAATTTTCAAATCTGTATTGATATCCCCCACTTCACGACGATCAAGAATAGATTTTAAGGGATTCCTCCCGTATTTCTAAAGCACACTCACTTTATATCAATATCATTGACTTCCATAGACAACGACAAAGGTAGACACATGTCATCAGATCGGATAGTAGCCGCAAGATTCTCCATTCCTCCAACCAGTGTTCTCATCCTGGCATTCTCTTTGCAACTCTTGACGTTACTCGCAACCTCTGACAAACCCTAAAAAAAAAACAGTGACTTATAAACATCACACTGTAGCAAAGTTTGGGGCCTAATGGGGCCGTGCAGCTTGGATCAGATGGTCACATATAGTTATCTTGGTCGACTCAACTCACGGTCCAAGCCCTATCCGACAGCCTCTTCGGAGAGGGACTAAATCTGAAGTAGCCGAAGTGCTAATCTGGGGGAATACCTCGGGCGGCCCCGGATGGTTGATGCATTGGTCGGTTTACCGGCTTTGCTCAATTGGCAAATAGCTGGAAGGGGGGGGGGGGGATTGAAAGTATAGCTTTGAAATACAGGGGGGTAGATGTTGTCCAAAGTTCACCTATCCTTATCAACCT
>JAOPUG010000276.1:17309822-17322643 GCA_027564375.1 Micropterix facetella | reverse complement strand
AATTACTTCGCGAATAACAGCAAGGACTTTGTCATGGCGGTAAGTATATCGTCCTTGTTCTAAAGCCACCTTGCAGCAAGCCAAAATATATCTAGCTGCGCAAGGGGTATTACTACAAAGAGGACATGAACTGTCATCTGATAGCTCCAATGGTACTGGGGTCTGGAAGTGATTAGCATTATTTTATAGCATTATTTTTTAATGCATTGGAGGGGGTATGCAAAAATCCCCAACTGTTGTCCAGTCATTCTGGTATTAAAGGTCAACAGCTTGAGGCATACTATTGCAGTCGTAATCTCTTCGCAGGAGGGACTTTTTAGGTCAACGTCGCTCATGGTTTTACTGCTATATCCCCAGACCAGTGCCATTTTGGCTGATTCCAGCAAGAAACTTTTTGTGGAAGTCTATGTGGGCCTGTAGATCCTTTGGTTTACTACGGCCACTTGCTGCGTACTTCGTTATTACCGGATCCTTGGAATTGGGCAAAATTGTAGTTTTGGTTATTCTGGAGCTAGCATAAAGCAGAGAGGGCAGTTTTAGAGCTAGCTCAAAGTGGTGTTTGGATCTGAAGAGAGTCAACAAATCGGCCGGTTTAGCTAAGGACAATGAAGATTTTAAACTAGCTGTCACCAGCGCATCTAGATGGGACATTATGGTGTGTTACCTGCTACAGGCGAACTTGTCCACCCTGGAGCGTTTTAACGATATTGATCGTTCTTTCACCCCGAGGCGAAATGCAGAGACTTAGGACGTGGGATAAATCTACATACCAAGCTCCACCTAGGCCCGTAAGAGTCCAACTCCTACCGCGGGGCACTGGGAATTTTCAGACCCAGCGGGCTTCCTCGCGCCCTTACTCCCAGATGCGGATCAGATTACTTTGATCCCCCGTCTGGTTACAGGATCGAGGTCGCTTGCGCGGTCCTCTACCTCTAAAGCGGTATTCCTAACTGGAATGTAGCGGATACGGGGCGGCATTTACTCAGCAACTCTCACCCGAGATCTGGTGGCCCACACTTCATATCTATGGATAAGCATTAGAGGTACCTGTTCACTCTCGCTGTCTTAAGAAGCATACACTTCTAAACTCCTTGAGATATCAGTCAGTGACAACACGGCCGGTTTGCCCGCCCATGCGCCAGCTGTCCAGGTCATGCCCGAGTTCCCGTCCCCAAGTCCGCTGCACAGCGAATTGGTCCTTCTTCGCGGAGGCTCCTGAATAGTAGTTGCTCCGAGAGCTGGGCTGACCAAAAACACAACGGCCATTATAACCTAGGCTACACGAAGCCATTATGACCCACCTAGATGGGACAGTTAAGTTTTGGTGAAATCGTAAATGAGAAAGGACCATGACAAATGAGAAGTTAGGTAGTTGTCATATATCCAAGCCTTTCTAGGGCCAGAATTTAGCAAGGTATCTAATTTTTTTCAAATTTGGAATCCGTATTTTTCCAAGGGCATCAATCTACTTGAAAGTGTACAGCTATGAGTGATAAAACTACCAAAAACTTTCAGAATAATGCCATATGAACAGAGATTAAAAATCCTCGAACTGACAACTCTGGAGCAATGAAGTCATAGAGGAGATCTCATTGAGACATACAAATTACTAAAGCGACATTATGGCTGCCCAGAGTTGGAAAACATGTTTGTGTTAAATTCAAACAATCACTTAAGAAGTCACAGCTTCAAACCCAATTGGTAACAAGCATTTCAGCCGAAGCAAGAAAGCACTTCCTGACTAACAGAATCTTGAACAGTCAAAATAAACTGCCCAAGGAAGTTATTAAAACACCCGCCATAAGCATATTCAAAAATAGGCTTGACAAGTTTTAAATAATTAAAGAAACACACACACACACACACAAAGGGTAACACCAGTGATCATCATATGCGTGAACACATAAACACAGAAAAAGTTTAAATGAAAAAAAATTTACTCATTTAAACTTTTTTGTATTACTATCGATCAAGTGCCTATCCCCAGAACGTAGGTTGCCCGTAACCTGGGCCTCAACTTTGATGAAAATCTCTTTGAGACCCATATAAAGAACAAAATTTAATGGTATTTTTATCGGCCTAAATATCTCTATCAAATTAGAGAGGACATAAGTAGAGACATCAGGATTCTTCTAATCAATACTTTTTGCTCATCCTGGATTAAAGCGACTGCATATACGGGCCCTGTATATTAAATTGTAAGTTAAACGAAAAACATATCCAGCAGCAAAATGCTTGCACCAGATTTTGTTTCCATATACCACCCCGTCATCATGTCTCTCCATTCCTAAACAATTTCTCCATTCTGAACATGCTAAACTGCAGGAAACTTCAACTTCGCGACATTCATTTTCAAAATTGTGAGAAATAAAGTGCCAAAGTACTTGTCGTCCCAAGTAAAATGGTCCTATTGATGTGTCATCTGGCTATTATCCCGAATCACAAGACTTCTATACACAAAGATAGTTTTACATATGCAGCGGCAGCATTTTGGAACAGTCTAGACAGATATGTGAGATCAGACCGTTTGGCTTCTTGTATTCCAAAAAACTGCTTGAGGTACAACACAACGTTCCGACAATTAAATTACTTAAGCTCTAGACCGCAATCATTTTGCTGATATTATGTATTTTACATACCTGAAATTAATCTTAAATGGGGGTGGGTGGTATTTAAAAAAAACTATGCTTACTGAGGATGTTCCTCATCGATCGACTATTAAAATAAAAAACACTTTGATATATTCTCTGACTCCAACAGCTGCCATTTGGTTCCTAACGGTTCCGTGTAGCTTGGGCTATAATGGCCACCATGTCAACTTGGTCGGCTCAACTCGCGAGGCAACCCCTATCCGGGAGCCTCATGGAATGAGGGACCAACCAGGTAAACTCGCTGTGCGGTGTATCTGGGGACGGAAACTCGGGCAGAACTGGACAGCTGATGCATAGGACGGGAAAACTGGCCATGTTGTCACTGACTGAGATCAGGAGTCTGGGAACGTATGTTCTTTAAGACGCGGGGGTAGGTGTCGACTTGTCGTTGCCTACCCTTAGAAACGACCCAATGGCCACCCGATCTCCAGTGAGCATTGCTGAGTAAAGAACGCCACGAGTCTGCGATATTTCTGAGTGAAGGAATGCCGCATTATCTTGACAGGTAGAGGTTGCGCAAGCGACTTCGAGTCTGAAGCCAAACTGGTGAATGGAGAAATCTGTCTAAATTTGGGAGCAAGGGAACGAGGATACCCCGACCCTGCTGAGTTTGAACATTCCCAGTGCCTCATAGTAAGGAGTTGGCCTACTACGGGCTGAGGTGGAGCTTGGTACGTAGATTTGTCTTCGTCCACCAAGTCTCTGTGTTTCACTCTGGGGTGATATAGCGATAAAGTTCATTGAAGCGCTCCGGGGTGGCCGGTTCCACCCGTAACAGTTGGTAACCTCAATTGCATCTGCCATTGTTGTGTCTGCAATTTAGGTTGTACCCAATATTGTGCATATTATGTATCGTTATAGCATTGTCGATGAAAATCAATACATAAATGAATAAAAATTAAAATGCAGTGAATACTCTTCTTAATAGCCCACTATTTGTGGAAAGTAAAAACTATGCAGATAGACTCTTGCTGATTTTTATAATAAACTAAAAATATTGTTGGTTTTAAGCAAAACTTTTTTAGTGCCATAAACTTTATTTTGAATTATAACTCAAAAATTTCTAGAAATTAAAAATTAGGTTTCAAAGTTTAACCATCGAATATGCCTCCCTTAGATTCAGTTACTGCATAAATGGGCGGTTTTGTAATCCTATTATCAGTAGAAAAATCTATCTTTTTTATTTGCAGGTCTACTAATGGCCATGATGCAGCAAAAGGACAAAGTTGAAAAGTTCAAGAAAAGTCAAAATCCTCTCGACGCTTTACACGCTAAGTACTCATCATCGAGCGGTCAAACCGTGGTCGGAGACGAAGAGTGGGGTCATCTGCAAATTGATGCTGTGTCTCTGTATTTGCTCGTGCTGGCGCAGATGACGGCGTCCGGTCTCCAAATTGTGTTTTCACTCGACGAAGTGGCGTTTATACAAAATTTGGTATTTTACATTGAATCGGCGTACTGCGTCCCCGATTATGGGATATGGGAGAGGGGCGATAAGACGAATCACGGATTGCCCGAGCTGAATGCGAGTTCAATCGGAATGGCGAAGGCGGCTTTGGAAGCGATGAACGAGCTCGATTTATTCGGGGCAAGGGGCGGCCCGGCGAGTATAATCCACGTTCTAGCGGACGAAGCGCAGAAATGTCAGGCAGTGTTACAGTCGATGCTGCCGCGCGAATCCAATAGCAAAGAATTGGATTCCGGATTGCTTTCGATTATTAGTTTTCCGGCGTTTGCTGTGGACGATCCGCAGCTGATTCAAAAAACGAGGGATACCATTATATCGAAATTGCAAGGGCGATATGGGTGTAAACGGTTCTTGCGGGATGGCCATCGCACTCCGCGCGAAGACCCGAATCGCTTGTACTACGAGCCGTGGGAGCTGCGCATGTTCGAAAACATCGAATGCGACTGGCCCATCTTCTACTGTTACCTAATAATCGATTATTTCTTTCAAGGCGATAAGAAAGCGATTGCGACATATACTGAACGGTTGGATGCGATTATGATCAAAGGAGAGGACGGGATTAAACTCGTGCCGGAGTTGTATGCGGTTCCGTCGAATAAGGTCGATGCGGAATACCGGGAACCGGGGAGTCAACAACGGATTCCTTTGGGGCGGTGTCCTTTTCTATGGGGACAGTCGCTTTATATTTTAGGGAAACTGCTACAGGAGGGATTCTTGGCCGTCGGTGAGTTGGATCCGTTGAATCGACGGTTGTGTTCGGAAAAAAAGCCAGACGTCGTAGTGCAAGTCGTTATACTCGCTGAAGATCAAGTCATAAGGGATAAATTAATGGAGCACGATTTACATTGTCAAACTATTAGCGAAGTAGCTCCAATTGAAGTACAGCCGGCGCGGGTTTTGAGTCATCTTTATACGTATTTAGGTAATATTGCATATTTTTTTACATTTCTTTATTTATCTGAAGGTATAACTGCAAATCTGTGTAACTGATTTTTTTCATACTGGCCACATTGAAGATGGATAACTTTGGTTGGAATTGGAGTTTCAAATTCAAATAAATTATAAATTAAAACCATGTTATTTTGATTTCAAGTCAGTTCTGAATACCATGAAAAGAGTATTTCCGAGGCCTAGCCCTTGTGGGACTACCAAAATAGCATAAAATTGAATACTATCTCCGTTGTTTGACATTATAAATAAGAGAAAATTAATTTACCGCGTTAAGTTTGTAACACCCGACGTTTCGGAGATGTTGCAGCCGCCGTTGTCCAGGGTAGACTGGTTACCCTATGTAGACTGGTTACCCTGGGTAGACTGGTTACCCTGGGTAGACTGGTTACCCTGAGTAGTCTACCCTGGACAACGGTGGTTGCCACCTCGGTCTTAGTACTATTATAGTGGGATGAAGAATGGTTATTCGATATGAATTTCTGTATTTGCGAGAGAATCACTTATTCAATTATTTTATACAGGCAAGCGTTAATAATGTCAATTAAAATTATATGACAGCCGTCAAAAACAAAGATAAACTGCTGCTATGATGATGAAAATTAATACAGTATTTAAAAATTTCACGTAATTCTCATTGGATTTCTGTTTCCCATATTCGGTGATTTCAAAAGTTACTTCAATGATATAAATATATGGTCATAAAACGAAAGTTTTTTCCCGAAGTCCGCTGCCGGGCGATATTTTTATTAAACATTCCTCGGGAGAGGAGAGCCAAGCCAATGCCGCTGAGGCAGATAACTCACTCGAACGTTACGTTAATATTTACGTCTGACAAGATAGTACGGCTGTGCTCCTAACGAGGTAGCCGGCGAGTTCAGAGTATAGTAGTTGCCATGGCCTTTAAAAAATGTATCAAATATAACAGTAATTTCCTTTAATTTCGTAAATTTTGTTTCCCTCTATTCAAACATAGCAAACAGTCAAACATATAAACCGACATATGTCAAATATGAGATTACATTGTTACAATCCTGCTGCATTGTGTCATAATTGAACCATATAATCGGCATACTTTGTCAATCGCCCTTCAAATTATTATTAATGTATGTATTCATATTATGCACTTTAATTGTCTCGATAACTAAGGCGTTTTCGTCGTCGTTGGATACGAATACCCCCCTAGTCCTTCTTACATCGATCATTCTGGTTTCGACACCCGGCGCTGCCCGCAGTACTTTCGTAATGTTACTTCAGTGTGCCAATGCATTGCAACAGGCGAACCCGATATCTGCCTATGTCACCTAAGTTCGGGTGGTCTACGGATCGCTTCTTAGGATAGGTGACATCAGGTCAACATCTATCACCAGCGTCTTAGAAACATACGTCTCCAGACTCGTCCGGGTATTCGCCGGAGTTTTGGGCCCGGTTTTACTTGCAAGTGCTCTCCCTGTCATCCCACAAACCGCCCGAATTATAACCCCCGGATACGCACTTCCGCTCCTAACTGTCATCGACTGCAGGATACAGCCGAAGGCAGTGGTCACGGTGGCACTGGCGGCTTAAGTCCTTTCTCGAGGATATTCCCGGAAGGAGTTTAACTGTGAGTTGGGCCGACCCAAGAACACACAAACAGGCCATCAGACCAATGTAAAAAATATATATTTGAAGGTGTCACATGCTGTGGGCCAACCCGCCAACCCTGGTTGTTATAACGAAATCTATAAATCTTCTAAATTTAATCATTTTTTAATGTTAGCGAATTAATCTAGAGCGAATTAAATACGCATTTATATAGGATAATTAAATTCGGCAGTAACATAAAATATATTCGACATAAAACATATTCGATTTAAATGTATTGAAATACTACACTGAAATAAATCGCTAGTTTTTTGCCCGTCCGTATTAATACTTAGGACGGGCCATATAGTCTGACGCATGTTATGCGTTTGTGCGTTTGAGCGTTTATTTGTCCGACCGATCTTCACCAAATTTGGTATGTAGCCTCTCTGGATGATCCTAAGCATGTGGCAGCAAATTCGATCTGAGTCTTGCCGGTCCTGCTGCAGGAGCAGGAGAATCTATCCAAAAGGTAGAGCAAGCATAGCGCATACGGGTATTTTTGGAATTCTCATGACGAGAGAAGCTTATTGGAAGAGATTTTAAACCATTTTGGTTAAGTCAGGGATTATCAGTCACGGCACGGGCCAAAGTTGTCGTTGTATATCGCTACTTTTCCTGTTATTAATTAATGGCCCATTTCTATTTTTTATTTAAATACTAAAAAGTAACCAAATCAGCTTTTAATTTTTGAATAAATGTTTTTCTTATCAAAAAGCAAAAAAATAATTTATAACGATCCAGACGACTTTCTTAAGCGATCGCCTGTATTCTCTAGCCTCTAGATTCTGGTTCGGATCTCCTATGCTTTAGTCTCCCCAACGCCAGTTGTATTCGCTGAGCAGTATGTCTCATTTTTCTTCTTCTTCTATCGTGATAGTATTCTGCTCTGGGATCTGATCTGCTACATACCATATTTTAAGAGTACAGGATCGGCAAATACTTTATAAATACCCTGGCATTTTATCTCTCTTCATACAGATTTGAACAGAGTACGGAGCCTGTGCTCCGAAGTATTTCGAAGACCTAGGTCTTTACCGTAGGACCGAAGCTCGGCTCTTCTTCTTCGTTCCCTCGCCAAGTGGACCTGATCTTTTACAAAAATTGATAAATTTTCGGTGGCAGTGAAACGATCCTTTTATACATTTGATGCAACACGATGCAACGCAGCGATAATACCTATGCCAAACGACTCACTATTCTGATGACTCACCGCGATAGAGTGAGACGCCAAGTCGCTTTCGTACGTTTAATACTTTTTTAAATTTTTATATTATATATTTTAGGTAAACAGAGAGCCATTTTCCATGTTATAACCAGTTAAGTATCCAAAGTGTTAAAATAAAGCTTATTTACTAAATGCGTCTCCAAGATTATATAGTTACGTTATAAACTATAGGAAGCATATAATAATACTAGTTGGTTGTAGCGCACCTGAGGCACCCGTTGTCAAATAGATTAAATTTCTATCGTTACAGGGGCCATACATAATACATTTGAAAAAAAATATTATATTTAATTGCATATAATTATGATATTAACCAATATCTTCCTGCGCTTGGTTAGTATAAAATCAAAAGGATCTGAAAAAATCGTAAAGTCCGTAACGATTGTAACGTCCGTAGTCGGTTTGAAATACTGATTTCCGTGAGATTACCGAAGTTAAGCAGCGTCGGGCATGGTCAGTACTTAGATGGGTGATCGCCTGAGTACTGCCACGTGAGGTTATAAAAGACGGCTACCTGTAAGGTAATTGTCGTTAGACATTAAGGTGGGCCGTTACCGCAAAGACGAAAAAACAATATATTATTACAACTTGGCAAAATCCATGTCAGGTCTAAACTTTCTGTTAATCTAGACAGTCATGTTATATTTTATTTATATTGATTTGTCTGTTTCTAACTGAAAGTATGTTGGTTTATTGTCATACAAACTCGCCAAAGAGATTCCCTTTAATGACTGTGAGCGCCACGCGCTCCAAAAAAATCTTCCAATTTCGAGCTAATGTATTTAATGTATTTTTAGAACGTTTGTACCTCATGCGGCCGGCCACGCGCCAGTGAGCTAATCCGTCATCGGGCAGGCGTCATTAAAGAGAGAGAGAGAAAGAGAGAGCGCGACATCGACCACCAACATTGTCTGATGACGCACGAATATTACCGACAGCGTTAAGAAAAGAAAGTTAGTGCGTTATATAGCACCAAAGAGAAAGCGAATGTCAAGCGTTACGCTTTACGCCATCAGTCAGCGCGTCAGGGATCGACGTAACTATATTACAATGATGTAAACAGATACCTTGATAAATAGGTTCTATAGAGATATAGATACTATTATATTATAAATAGGTTCTATAGAGATATAACTACCTTCAAAATAGTTTGTCCATATCATGTTTCATAAATTGCTTTAACGAAAATTGTTTTGGAGCACTGTTGAAAGACATCCGTGTTGCTGAATGTACAATAGTAGGTGTTTAAGATTCGGTTAATGACTGGGTTTCTCGCATGATTGTTGTTACACTTGGGTACGTGGAAGATACGAAGAACTCTCCTACATGCGCATTGAGGGCCTCCATATGCGGATATGCGTTACAAGGCCGGGATATCTACAATATTATGCAATATTTTCAATAACTGGTAAAGTTATATATAATATCACGTAGTAATCTCTCCTCGTAAGTCCTCAGTTCCAGGTATTCACGATTAGTTATGGATCTAATGAATTATGCCAACCACGCAACGCAACGACAGTGCTAAACGGCTCGCTATGCTGGTGACTCAATGCGACGGTGCGCAATGTCAAATCACTATAACGACGCAACGCTACGACTACCAAACGGCTCGCTACGCTGGCGACGTGCGAAAGGAGACGTGGCCAAACGACTCGCTACGCAGGCGACTGAACGCGAGCGATTGGGCGCTATATTGGGCATGGCAAAACGTGGAAGAGATGATATCATATGGCTCGCTATTTTGGCTACACAATCTTTCAGCACCAAATTGCTCGATGAAGCCAATAGAAAATGAAAGAATATACGACAACATTAATGCACTAATAACAAAATAAACATCAATGCAACAAATGCAGCAGCAGCTACTGTACCCCACTAATGCATCTGTCTGCAGAGTTCAAAATAATATGTCCTCCAGGAGGCTCTTATATCATGAACGAAAAATATAACTCGCATCGGGCGACGGCTATTGTGAAATATTTACTTTGTTCCAATATTGTATTCCGTAGGCGATGCGCGCCGCGTTGACGGCTGTGCCATTCCAACTGCAAATAGAAACAAAATGGACCACGGATACCTCAATTGTTTTAAAGCCTACTCTGCGAGAGTGTATTATGCACTCCACCAGATCATATTTCGAATGATGGCTAGCTAGCGAAGCCCCTGGGGTGGTATAGCGATAACTGCAGTAAAATATGTAACATACACCGTGTTTCATACATTTATATACCCGGATTATTTTTTTAATTTTCAACCGCTGATCGCAAACTCTTAATATAAATATCCTTAGAAAGTAATATTGTGATTAATATTGCAGTAATACTGTCGCACGTGCATCCTCGGTTACTTCGCCTGGAGGAGGATCTGACCAACAGGTAGAGCAAGCATACCCTCTATGGCTATTTTTGGAATCGTTATGATGAGAGAAAATTATTGGAATGGGTTTTAAGCCATTTTGTATAAGTCAGGGGCTACCAATTCCGAGACGGCCCAAAGTTTCCAATGTGTATCGCTACTTTTTCTGTTATTATTATCTTGGCTGTTGCAATAGAGCGATGGCTTGGCTGCTACTGCAACAGCCACTGGCCGCATACCTCATTGCTAAGCGGCTTAATATATTTTATTTTTCAATATTTAAGAATCATAGCTAAAAGAGGAACGTTTTGTTGATGGAATTTGGAAGGAATTAACAGGTACAAATCATTTTACATAAGGTCCATTTTTTCACTTTTGTGTTCTTCTACAGGCAAATATAAAGAAGTTATTAACATATTGTGTGATCAAAACGTTTCACGGAAAATTCTTAATTTATATAATGCAGAAAAAATATTTAATTAGAACATTTATGATTATCAAAGCTACGGGCGAAGCCACTCCATAACATGTTTCGACGAACTTTATAACCCAGAGATGAACACAGAGACTTTTGGACCAAGACAAACTACATACCAAGCTCCACCACTGGTCAGAAGCCAACGCTTACGGCAAGGCATTGAGAAAAGAGAGCCAGCGAGAACTCTCGCCCCGTGACTCCCCCTGATTTGGACGGATTTCTCAATCTTACCGTCTGGTCACGGGTTCGAAGTCGCTTGCGCGGCCTCTACCTGTTACGTTGTACACGGTATTCCATGACTCGGAGATATTGCCGATCCAAGATGCCCTTTACTCGACATATGCCACCCGAGATCCGGTAGCCAACACATCGTTTCTAAGGATAGGTGCCAACAGAACAACATGTACCCCCGTATCGTACGGAACATATATTCCCAGACCCCTCGGGGTCTCTGCCGATTAAGCAACATAGCCGGTAAACCGCCCAGTTCCGTGCGACATATTCTCCCATAATTCAATTAGAACAGATTAAATATGTGTCACCTGCTACGGGCGAACCCGTCCACCCCGGAGCGTTTAAACGAATTTTATCGCTTTATCATCCCGAGGCGAAACGCAGAGGCTTGGAGACGTATACAAATCTACGTACCAAGCTCCACCACTGGAGGCAAAGGGAAATGCCACCCTGCGGGCAGCCTCACCCCCTAACTCCCAGATTTAGTCGGATTCCTCCGACCACCCTGGTTACAGGTACGAGATCGCTTGCGCGGTCCTCTACCTCTGAGAGCGGTATTCCTGAGTGGAATATAGCGGATACGGGGCGGCCATTACTCGGCAACTCTCACCCGAGATCGAGTGGCCCACACTATCATTTCTATGAATAAGCAGCTAGAGGTACCTACTTGCACCCGCTTTCTTAAGAAGCATACACTTCTAAACTCCTCCAAGTATTCGTCAGTGACAACACGACCGATTTGCTCGCCCCGTGCGCCAACTGTCTAGATCAGCCCGAGTTTCCTTCCCCAGGTTCACCGCACAGCGGGTTCACCAGGTTGGTCCCTCTTCGAGGAGGCTCCTGAACAGGAGTTGCTCCGCGAGCTGGGCCGACCAACAAAAGAACAGCCATCATAGCCCAGACTACACAGAACCATTATGATCCATTCCCTGACTTATCCAAAATGGCTTGAAAGTTATTCCAATAAGTTTCTCTCGTTACCACGATCCCAAAAATATTCATATACGTTATGCTTGCTCTCCCTATTGGTCAGATCATCCTCCTGGCCTAGCAAACCAGGATACACCCGCTGCAGGACCTGTGGGACTTGGATCGAATTTAATGTCACATGGTGGTGCTTGGGGTAACCCAGAGAGGATGCATACCACATTTGGTGAAGTTCGGTCTACGGAAAGTCTTTGGACGGACAAACGCACAAATGCACTGCATGCGTCAGACTAGTGGCCAGTCCTAAGTAATAATACGGACGGGCTAAAAATAATAATACCACTTTTTATAGGCCACTTCCTTTTTGAAAAATTAAAATTACGTGCGATCGATTTGCAGATTTTCTTTTTTTTCTGGACCTATATTAGAAAGTTCGTAAGTATTCAGACCCTACTAGAAATTACTTGCCGACTGCTTTATACCAGTATTTTGTCTGGGTACTGCACTCCTTTTATGAGAAGATTGTATTATTGAAATATACATAACCGATGAAAACCTTAACTGGAAACCTACTGGTAGGCGCCTACTTATGCTCAAAATTAAATAAATATATATGCCATGTCAAAAAATTTAATCATTTAACATTATTGGAGAACCGAATTTCGAATTTTTATGGCTACGTATCAGTATCAGTATCAATTTATTCATTCAGAATATACAATAAAATCATGTCGTAATAATCACCTAAAACTAGTTATCTTGTATTAAAATTCGTCAGTTTTCAGAAAGTCCGTTGTCAGAATTCGTTTACTTCTATTCCGAAGAACATCATATCGGCTTGTCATATGATGAGGATTGCAACGCTTTGGTTTAGAGAGATTGTAGGACAGGCGAACAGCATCAGAT
>JAOPUG010000276.1:17129286-17144010 GCA_027564375.1 Micropterix facetella | reverse complement strand
CAGGATATACTAGTTTAGCCTAGGATAATCTAGTTTGGCCTAAATACTTTAGGCCTTACTAGTTTGACATAGGCCGAACTGATTAAATCGTTGCAAGTGACAAAATAAACAGGTTGGAACTTCTTAAGGTACTGACACACATGCTCATAAAAAAGCATTATTGTGAGTATGCTCATCAACTGAACACATTTGCTTGTGGTAAGCATGCTTATTTTGGACATGCTCCTGAATTAATATGCTCAAAGGAAACAACTGAACAGACGTGCTAGTTAAACGCAGGCTTTCGGCCAAAATGGAATATTTGCAAGAAAATGTAAGTTACAGTGGTTCAATTAGTTCCACCCGCACATAAATAAATGTAATAATATTAATGCTTGCAACGCAATTGGTTAAAAAAAAATATTAGGAATAAAAGGACGATTTGGGTCCATAATTGAATAAATAGAAGAGAAACGCTTGGAGCAAGTAATCAATTTTTGGTAAAGATGAGAAACGAAGATGTCAACGGCTACAACATTCATTTACGCATGCTTCCGCAGAAATTTGATGAGTTACTTTCTAAAATTGAGAGCGTCATACAAAAACAAGATACTCATATGCAAAATGCTCTTCCAGCTAAATTAAAACTTGAAATTACATTAAGATATCTTGTTGTCGGAGATTCTTTATACACATTATCAGCACTTTACAGGGTTGGAAGATCTACAATAACTGCATTTCTTCCTGAAGTTTGTGCTGCAATATCCATGGCTTCAAAGGATTACATGCGGTTAAGTAAAATAATTTTATTAACATTTCAAGTTTTTATTCCGTTATATCAAAAACCAGTTGAGGATAAAGTGATAGGTTGAGTTTGATTACCTGGAACAGGAAAAGGGTTATTTTGTGTGTTAGGGAGTGTTTGGAGTTAGAAATGTGTTGAAAGTTGAAAGTGTGGTTATGTTTGTATCTGGAAGTGTGGAAAATGTAAGGCCAGATACATTTGGGAACATGTTTCGACGTCTAGCCGAAGTCAATTTTTTTTAGATTTCAGTTTGCACGTCTAATGCTTCGTACAATTGAATATTTCGCAATTGGGATGCAACGTTTAGTCCAAAAAAAAAAAAATTCGTCTTCTTCGTTCCGTCTATTAATCGAGGAAGATACATTTTCCAAACGATTAAGTGCGTCAGCAACTCCAACTAATTCATCAGGTTTTCTCGCTTTTCTTCGCCTTGCTGAATATTCGCCTGATGAGCGTGATTGATCCTGATGAGCCTCAGTTTGCGTAGTCGGTGTATAGTTAGTAGTTATCGGCGGCGGCGGCGGCGATATGTGGAGGAGCTTGCAATTGTAAATCAGCAACAAATACGGGCGGTCATGGAAAAAAAAGTATATCGGTGAAAGTACGCCGAACTTCAAGGGAACCTATTTTAAAATATTTTAAAATAGTGTAAAACATTCGTTTTATAAGTGTCTGGATAGATTATACTCTGTTGATAATATATGAATACTACAATATGTGAATAATATAAGTGAAAAATGTGTTAGAAACTGAAGCTATTAACGGCGCTGGGGTAATTACTTCATTATAAGATATTTCAATTATTTGTCTGTGATAATAAATAATAATAAAATAATTGAAAAAAAAACTTTTTTATACGTACTGTTAAAAAATAGAAAATATTGTTTTCAAGGTGTAAAACATCGCCTAAGTGTCGCCTAAATTTTGTCAAATATTACTATTGTTTTAATACATAATAGTAATATTTGGCAGAAGACGCTTAGTTAATCAATTTATTTTATTTATTTATTTATTTCGGACCGCATAGAATCCATATAATGTTAGTCACAAATGTTGGCTTCTAGAATAAGGTTAGTAGATACATGATTACATGATTACATGATACATGATTTAAAAATGATACATGATTTAAAAACAATAGAAGTATAAAAATAAAAAAAACCACAAAACAAACGAATCAAAAATGAAACATGTAATATACTCATGAGCTTCCCGCGGAACTGTACAAATAATTTAAAATATCCTTCTATATTTTAGGTAGATATTCTGTGAAAAGTGCTCTTAGCTACTTTCGATATCACTACATTGGCATTGGCAGCATATTATTAAATATTATTAAAATTTATGATCCTCCATATCCGACATGCCTTCAAAGATATGAGCTTACGTTAACACGTAAGCTCGCCATAAATATCGTAACTTATTTGCTTCCAATTGGATTTTGCTTTAAAACTAGGTAGGTAGATGTCCTACTATAAAATCATGTGGGATGTTGTTTATAGTATATGTGTTTTGATTGCCGACCTAAAAGTCCGCATTAACATATAATTTAAGGGCATTAATATTCTTACTGTTTTTAAATATTCCTTAATAATTGTTTTCGATTTTAATTATTTTTCTCATTTCGACTGTCGTACTATATGTGTGAAGCTATTACTGTAAAAGCCCGATTACCGGTAAATATTCAGTTTTACCGGTGAAACCTAAGATTTAATGAAAGTTTTTGATATATGTTGGAATATATGTTCACATTTTTCATGTAATTACCCGGTAATATTAGTATAGGTTAGGTTTTACAATTGCCCGTTGGTAAAAGTCCGATTTAAATTTTGTATTAATATTAAAGATGGCGAAATAGTCCGAATGCTTAAGATTTGTTTAGACCAGGAAAAACCGAGCATAATATGAAGGAATTAACTGTTCATCACACGAGGCTAAATTTGATTATACATTCTAATTGCCAATTGCTAGTCCTGCAGTGCCTATAAGTTTAACACCAAATTTATCTGCTACAAAAGACGTAGAGGAAGTAATAACTACATAAAATGAATGGGCAGACAACAGTACGGTTGAAGTGTATGAGACTGCGACAATCAAAGAAGTACTATAACATACCATTGGTACACAATGCCACTCAACAAGAATCAATATTTGAGAAGATAGAAGCAGTTGAGATATTTATAAGAGTGCCAGAAATGGCTTTGAACGATAGGGTTGGATTTAAGACCAAACTCGGCGAACCCATTACCCCGAGGCGTTTCAATGAACTTTTTCGTTATATCTCAGTAAGATGAGCGTAAGGAAATGTGATAATACATATCCATATATCCAAGTACGCCACTGCCCGCGAGAGTCCGACTCCTTACCACTAGTCACTGGGAATTTTAAAATCCAAAGGGGAACCTTCGTGCCCTCGCTCCCAGTTGGGGTCGGATTTCTCCAAACTCTCGTCTGGTCGCATGTTCGAAGCCGCTTGAGCGGCTTCTACCTTAAGGTAACGTCAATTCGTACCGAACTATCGCGTGCGAGTGGCGTCCTTTACTTGGCAATAAATTCAGCCATGATTGGATGGCCGACGGGTCGTTTCTAAGGATAAGCACCTTAAGGTACATGTCTATCTCCGCTTTCTAGGTCGCATTACCCCCCCCCCCTCAACTGTTCGACACAAATAACGGTAAACCGAGGAGTGCGCCAATTACCCAGGGCCGCCCCATGCCCTCTCCCCCAGATCAACGCTTGGCTTGACCAGGTTCAGTCCCTCTTCGTATGGGAGTTGAGCCATAAGTTGGGCCGACCATGATAATATGAGTTGGCCATTAGGACCCGAGGTGGATTACCCCATTAGGACCCGGCTTAGAGGAATAAGCAAGAGAAATTAAAATGGTGACAAATTTGAAAATCTGAAAATAGGTCGGATTATAAGATTAAAAGTATCTGACATTGAAAAGAACCCAAAAAGATCCCAAATGTATAATAACTGCCGTGTAGATATCAAAGAAGATAATTTGTATAAACTTGGCTCAAAAGCCGGAATACTAAGGCAGATTCATACTAGAAGTCAGTTTGCTATATATGAAGAGATAATAATTGCAATTAACGATGTTATAGGAAAGAATGTTAGTATTCAAGAGGTCGTCAGAAAGTTGTATTTGACGGGAGGACAAGGAATTAACAAATGCTGCTGGCTAAGAGATGTATTAAGAAGATTACAGATCACACTGAATGTTTCTGGAATTGGCCAATTTTTACTTTGTCACTAATGTATGACTGTATCCATGGAGATAGCTGTATTTGAAGAACACGGTGTTGTCGCCTTTGGGGAAAGCATTGACCACCTCTGCGATAGCGACCTATCTTTACATAAGTTTACTTTATTGTTTTCTTACTATATATATCCTTTCGCATATTATATAAAATTTAAGTTTTGAATTTATACAATAAATTTATGTGTAATTCATAAAGTACTGAAATACTCATTGTAATGGTTTAATTGTAGACAAAATAGCCAATAATGTAATATGTATTAGCCGTAGTTCATTTTTAATAAGTGCAAACGACGTTCGTGTGCCATTCTATTGAACTATGGTAGAGGAATATTTATTACTGCGCGCGCAGATTTAGTGAGCCGTGGCGGTTACGGCTGAGCACTGCGTGTATACTGAAAGAGAAGCAACTGTACCAAAAAATATATAAATACATTTATATATTGAATACTTAAGGATACATCCGTCCGGCAAATCTAGGGGAGTTGAGCGGCTGATCTAGGGGAACCTCTCGGGCGGACCTGGATGTCTGAGCACTGGTCGGTTTGCGCCCTTTGCTCAACAACCTTCCTGAAAAGAGGCCCTCTGTATCCCGGTAATGCGATAACACGGGTGAAAATTTCGGACGGATGGATGTCTGATGCACTGGCCGGTTGGCCGGTCCTTGCTCAACGACGAATAGCCAGGGGATTCTGTAAGCGTAATGCGACCGAAGGCGGGGGGTAGATGTTGACCTGGCGTCACCTATCCTTAGAAACGATCCGATGGCCACCCGATCTCGGGTTATTAGCAGCCGAGTAAACGACGCCTCGGATCTGTGATACCAGTGACGGTATTCCGCCTATAATACATCAGATAGAGGCCGTGCAAGAGACTTCGAACCAGTAACCAGACGGGACGATGGAGAAATCCGTCTAAATCTGGGAGTCAGGGGGTGAGGCTGCCTGCTGGGTGGCAATTGCCAGTGCCTCACCGTAAGCGTTGGTCTCTGCTGGCCAGTGGCGAAACTGGATAAGTGGGTCGTCTTCGTCCACTAAGTCCTTGCGTTTTTCTATGGGCGAGAAAACGATATATTTCGTTATAATATCCAGGGTCCGCGGTTTCGCTCGTAGCATTTGACACCTTCCTATATGGTTCCATAATTTTGGTCCTTGTGAGAATACCTTGTAATTTAGTGAAATAAGTTTCTGTTATACGCTTTATTGATGTCTTTAAATCGTTGCCTTATTCAGGGATGAATTTAATACTTGAATTTGTATGGGTTGAACTTAAGGGCCATTCAAGGATTTTTCAGATTAAAGTGAGAGTGAGAATTCGAGATCGTATACCATTTATGTAAAGGTTGTAAACATTGTATTTTTTTATACTTTCTTGCACTTCACTTATACTCACCGAAATTCACTTACACTCCCCGAATTTTAAAGATTAAATAGAATGTACTTCAAAAAGTAAGATAATTCAATCTTTGCGAGTCAGAAAACTTTCGAAACACCCTAGATAAGAGAACAATGCCAACAATTTTCAATAAAGAGTATATATTATTAAACATATACATTGCCAGGCTACTTACACGATACCAATATTTTTGACAGTTTTTTCGACATATTTTGTATGGGTACTATTTTCGATATATTATTACGCATTTTCTCTTTGGTATGTATAGCTTAATGCCTCGGTAATGAATATTATTGGCAAATCCTCGGAGACCCGTATTCACAAAGCGAGGCAGCGTTTCGGCGCTTAGATTAAATTAATAATAGAATTTGCCGCCACCTAGTTAACCGGACGCCCTGGGAGATTGAATTAGGCGAATGCGGCGTTGTCGCGTGTGTCTGGCGAGCTTAAGCCCGGCCGCAGTTCCCTGGTCAAACGTGCCTCACAATCAAATTCAATATTAAATGCTGTCAGCCGCGTAAGAGCGGTGTTAACTGCAAAGACGACGACTGTCAGATCCAAGGCGAGCGGCCATCGCGACGCCGTCGGCGACGGCGACGCGCATCTCTTCTCCCTTCACTCGTAATGCAGTTAGTCCTCGGGGGAATCTTGAGGAGGAATCTATTAGCAAGCGGAAGTTTCTCGTGGACATTTTCGCCTCAGAGTTTTCTATCATAAATATATCTTACCATATCCTACCATTGAAATTTTAGTAACAATAGCGATTATAATAATATACCTACTCGAAATTTAAGAGCAGAAAAAATAACAAGAATAACAAAAATAAGGTAATTCTTATTAAGAGGCATGTTATTTTTAGTATAATATTTAGACTGGTATGTTCCTCAAATGTACAATAATTTGACTATTTCACCAAATTATGCACATACCTAAATAATTGTTTTAGACGCCTAGTCTTTTTGGATAATAATATGTCGACCTAATTCTTTTTAATATACTACGTTTTTAAAACGAGCCGCCATATTAGATTGAGCATGACTTGACGTAGTTTATTTTATTTTACTTGGCATACCCTTTCATTTAATACCCATGACGAGAGGGTTATAAAGAAAAAAGTCATCCGCCATTTTGTGGTGGCCACCATATTGGATTTTGAATGACGTAATATGGCCTATAGTGTTCTACTTGTCATACCCTTTCTTTGATACCGATGTCGAGATAGTTGAAAAAACAAAGTAATCAGCAATTTTTTGGTGGTCGCCATATTTAATTTATCATGACTTTACATGGCTTATTGCATTCTACTTATCATACCCTTTCGTTTGATACTCATGTCAAATAAAGTAAATAAATGTAAATAAAAATATAAGGTTGTAAATAAAAAATAATCCGCCATTTTGTTGTGACCACCATATTGTATTTAGAATAACGTCACTTGGCTTATTATATTCTACTTGTCATACCCTTTAATTTGATACCCATGTAGAGGGGGTTGAAAAGAAAATAGTCATCCGCCATTCTGTGGTTGCCACCATATTGGATTTAGCATGACGTCACATGGTATATTATATTCTACTTGTCATACACTTTCATCTAATACCCATGTCGAGGGGATTGTAAAGAGAATATTAATCCGCCATTTTGTGGTTGCAACCATATTAGATCTACAGTAATATTGAAAATTTTGTATTGTATTGTCTTCAGAACCAAAGGTGTGTGCACATTTTCAGCATGATCAGATATTGGGAAGTTAGTTTGAAATCGATTGCAAAATTTGTACCGAACAGACAAACAGACAAACAAGAAATCGAGTTAAGAAAAACGTGGTAAAATGAGTATGGTTATGATTCATCTACTTCAATTTAACGAATGTATAACCAGTTAAATATAAATAGATTTTGCTGTACCTACATATTGGTAAAATTATAAACCTAGTCATGATTTCTTCACAAATGATTGTTCGGAATGTTAAGTAGTCCGAGTCGAATCTGACCGTTTATTTAGTCTCTTTCTGTTATACTGTTACAATACTCTATGATTGTATCATACCCGCATCCAGATATATAGCATACTACATGTCTCACATATAATATCATATGTTGGCAATACCGTTAATTGGTATATCTGCTGATAGAAATCGTAGAGACCGCTGCGCATAACATGGGTCTATATCACTTTTATTCCGGCCCGCACGTCGAGTCCGGCCGACGAGCCGCTCATTCGCCTAGCACTGTCGCTGCAGATGTTATGTCCGATTTGATTAATGCCCCAATCTAGCGACAATTATCTGAAATCTAGCTTATCCGGCTTTTTAGGAAGAACGTCTCGTCCTCAATCGGCAGATAATCGACCGGTCCTCGTTTGTTAACCCCTTCTTCATTGAACCTGAAATACTCTTTTGTTGTTGTCCTACATTCGGCTGCCATTGTTCTTCTTTGATGGCGAATCTCAATGATATTATTTAAGATACGTCCCCATACTTGATAAATGTTTACATTAAGAGGATGTTAGATGCAGTGCCACATTACGGCAAGAAAATTACGACAGTATCCAGACAGATTCTTCGATTACTACAGGATGTCAGTAGCATCATTTGATGAATTACTAGTTTTGTAAGGGATAAAATCCGGAAGATAGATACACACACGAGAAGAGCTATCTTTGCTGAAGAGAGACTAATAAAATTAAATACTTTAAAGTAAGATAATTTTATTTACTGGCTAGCTTATCTGCTCCGGGCTTTGGGTTACTCAATAAATGAGCAATTTAATGCAAAAGTGATTTTTCAAACTGGGCTGGTAGTCTTGAGATTAGAGTGTTCAAACGTATAAAATGTTTTAATACAAAATTAAAATAAAATTTTATAAAGTATAATTGTAAGCAACAAGTACAATCTTATAATTTTAATCAATTAGTAAAATGTACCTCTTAATTTAAATATGAAAAAAATTAAGCTGAATTTTATAATCTTCGTTAGAAGTGGGGATTTAATGTATTTGAGAAGTGGACTTGAGGAAATTTATAATAATCATCATGAGCTTCAAATTGTGCATTATTTGAAATAACTTCAAGTGAATTTATAACAATCCGCGGGGTAGTATCAGTGTTGTAGAGAGCTGTAGAATGTTGAGAGCCAGGGGGACTGACAATTCCTTGTGGTTGAGAAGGTCGTCTAGGAATGGTGATTACAACCTGTGGGGTTATATACCTTGATTGAGCTGAACTGCTTCGGGAATTATCCTGATAGACGAGATTAAAGCTACTTCCGGGGCTCAGGGTGCTTGAAATATAGCAAGTTAAAATATGTTTGATATTCAACAGTATAGGAGAGGCGTGTGGTGAGCTTCGCTCTTCCCACGAAATAAGATTTATTATTATTATGCAATCTAATATTCCTATTTAGAGCTAGCTGTATTGTCTCAAGTCGCTCCTAGCTCTTTCTTCTTCTTGTTTTCCGTAATGGCCTTCCTTTATCTCGAGTTTTGACCTGTTATACTAGGGATTACAAGTTCTGGAAATGTTCCGAAGCCCAGGTCTGGATTTTCTCTGCAGTTCAGATATACATTAAAGGTTTATAAGACAGTCTAGCAGTATTCAGAACATGCTATCCACAGTATCTCGGAAACCTTGTCACCTTTCGTGCGGACGAAGCTCGGCGTGATAGCATATTTTTCCAGCCGAACTTACCCGTTGCAATACTCGTGACACAGTTATTGTTGATACGCAGGCCTGTCGTCGAGGAGGTTCTGTTGTCGAAGGAAAACAATTTATCATTATTTCGGATGTAGATTGTATTCATTTTGATTCTATGTGTGCATGCTTTGTTAACGAAACCAACATTAAAAATGCGGCACTACATCTGGCTGCTTTACGGAGGTTGCCTGAATTTAAACTGAGGCCTAAGAAAACCCGCACCATTTTAAAAACAACCGTCCCTTTTTATCCATCCATTTCTGCAATTCTTTGGAGACGTGGCCTGGTCACGCCCATTGTGGCTTGACTACAACTATTTTTTCTTATGTAAGTACCTAGGAGTATCTTAAATTTCTGTTTATTTTGTAACTAAACTTACTTTAAAGCCGCGTTTCCTAACCTGTGGTTAGCGGATCCCTGGGGGTCCGCAAAAATATCGGTTGGGTCTACAGGCTCAACTCTGGACTATATAAAAGTAATAAATAAATCCTAACAAAACGTTTCGTGATTGCGACTGCTACGCTTAGCATGGCGAACGCGCGCTGAAGGGCGTAGAAGAGGAGTGAAGGAAGTGCGGGCTTCATGGACTTCACGCGACTCTTCCCCCCACTGCACAGTCGCGCCCACCGCCTGCGCTCGCCGCCCACGCCGCTTCATCAGTTCATTGTTTCTCGCTACGACTAGTGCACGTTTTGTTTTCCGTTGTGTTAGAGTTTCCAATACACCGAACTAGTACTTGAGTGATTGTAGCAATAAAATGGTGGTTGAAAGCGAATGCCTCCGATTTGGATGAAGCAAATGAAGGTCTTTCGACCTCAAAGGTTAAACGTCGTAAGCTTTCAAATGAATCCTTAGCTTTCGGTTTTTAGAGTACAAATTTAAATGGTAAAAAAATACCTCAGTGCTATGAAGTACTGTCGAATGAGTCAATGAAACAGGCCAACCTCCATTAATGCTCTTTTTGAACAATTCAATGGGCAGCGTCAAAAAACATGGTGATCACTTCAATGCCTTCAGATGACTCACAATGGCAGCCTATTAACTGACATCTTTGTCTTCAAGCTGAACTTGAGTCTTCAAGGGACAGATAACAACATTTTCAAATCTGAAGATAAAATTGAAACGATGTTGAAAATACTAGATCTATGGATAAATCGTACACTTCAAAAAATATACAATAATTTTCCTACACTGTCAGCGTTTTTGGAATCAGCAGAGGTACAACATGAAATTATTAAACACCTCCACGCTTTGAGGTCACACGACAAAGTTAAAAAATGAATATAATACCCTTTTAAAAGAGAGCTTACTGATATTACTGGCATGACAACGGCACAGGAAAATGAAATAGTAGAAATATCCTGTGATTCAGCTTTGAAACCTAATTTCAAAGAAACCTCTTTGTCAAGTTTTTAGATGAATTTAAAGAAAGATTTTAAAGAAATATCAGAATAGGCACTGAAATATTTACTGCTTTTTTCAACAATATACCTCGGTGAAAAGACACTGTCAACTCTTGTATATACTAAAAACAAATACAGACACAAATTACAAGTGAAACAAGATTTGAGACTGCAACTTAGTAGTAACATCAACGCGAATAACAAGGATTTAGTTGCAAATAAGCAACACCAACCGTTACATTGAAAATTGTATGGTAACGCATTTATAAGTATGAAATAAAAGTAAATTTAGTGCGTTAAAAGTATTTCTTATATATATTTGTAATACTAATAGAAATGTTCCGAAATTTATTACTGTTTTATTTTTATTAAGGGGGTGCCTGGTAATTATGCCTGATTTCCTAGGAGTCCGTAGCTGGAAAAGGTTGGGAAATATTCGTATAGGGGGAAAGGTTGGGCATAATATTTCGTATTGCAGTTATTTAATTTATCTTTAATTACAATACCTAAACTCTATATGCGAATATGCTAATTATTAAGATCTATATTTACTACTAATCTTATTTTTACACCAAATCTGCATCATACAATTAAATGTAATAATCATGCACAATAATTAATTAAAGCGATTTCGGAGGTGTTATCAAGTGGTCGGGGGTTTTACCGGTTTGCGACGTGTTGTCTGGCTACGGATATGGATGGCTTCCAAACTTTGTTTAGGGTGTTATAATTTATTACTCATGGACGTGAAAAATAGCACCATTGTGTATGAGATGGATTGTTTGCAGGGTTTGAATTCTTTTAAAAGTCTGAACATGTTTAAATATCTGAGACTTATTGTCAAGGCATTCCAGTCATTCATTCCAACCTTTCAAGGAAAGCCAGTCATTCATTATCAAAGAATTTTATGTATCTATTTGTTGACGTGATTTAGTGACATTTTCTGTATTTATTAATTCTAATAGTTATACTTATATTTTTAATGCATGCTTGGTCTCCCTATAACTCGTAATACGGTTGGCCCCCACGTATCGGATTATATGTGCGTCCATTACCCCAGTGACGATCGGGATCGCTGATTGACAACTTGCAGACCGACACGACCGCAACCTGACAGCCGCCGTAAACAACGGACATTCGCTGTCAGCCTATGATAAATTGAAGGCGGTTCGGTTCGCCACCGCTTGTTATTTCGCACAATAAATTTACACTCGATATTTACTAACCGAAGAGCAAATCTGACAGATGACTTGGATTTTGCATGAAAAAATACGTATTTAGAAAAAATAAAATAAAACTAATAGAAAAGCGGGTATATTTTAAACATGAATAATTATGATGATAATGAGACAAACTAGCTACAGCTAAAATATAATTTATATCAACTATTTTGGAAAGTAATACACTGACCAAAAGGAGAGTATGCATACATTACTAATCTTGGAAAAAACAAGGATATAAGGTGGGCATCAGGAGAATTTAAGCTTAAAAAATAATGAATACTGAAAATGTATATATTTGCAACATTTTGTCATTTGTCGATGTCGAGCAAATACAATTATTTCTTTATTGAATACGTCAAATTACGAAATATTACATTTATATACATTTTCTACCACTTTCCTATACTAATAAGATTTTAATTTTTCAGAATCTATCCCCGTCTTCTCTTATTCCTTATATTTATAGAATCCCTTATCCTATAAATCCCATATATTTATTGAATCGTGGCATTGAACTGCGCAGACCTAGAAAAGAGATGAACCTAGAAATATATTATTAGGACAAGACATAATACATGGCTGCCCACGTTGAAATAGCAAACCCAATTCATATTATGTTATTCTTGATACCTAAACCTTTGAAGCTTATAAGAAATTCACGCATTAGTTTACACGTGATAACATTATACCAGTAAACAGGTGAAAGTATAATATTTGGCATCAAATATCAATCATCAGTATCGGCAAAGTTTTCTACTTCAGCATATAACTCATCTGTTTCCCGGCCAATTATCTTAAAACCCCCGGTTTACTTTTTAATTTGTCGATCATAAACGACATTCGCATTTGAGAGCAAAAAATAAACGTTTATATTTAAAAAAAAACCTACCTAGTAAACAAACTGGATTTTAGAGAAAAATATTTCAGTTTTTTTTTACAAAATTTATGTCAAATCCATAACCTAAATTTGTAAAAATCCATATTTTCCCCCGAATATGACATACGAAAAGTGGTGCCT
Organism: Micropterix facetella; assembly: GCA_027564375.1. Lineage (NCBI taxonomy): Eukaryota > Metazoa > Arthropoda > Insecta > Lepidoptera > Micropterigidae > Micropterix > Micropterix facetella. The sequence continues at coordinate 17,131,231 of JAOPUG010000276.1, read as the reverse complement.
GTTTCTAGTCTCCATCAATTCCTCGGATCCCCATAATAGATATCGTTGAACAAATAACATGCGTGCATAATGACTTAACCCACACCCGCCCTCACAAATTAAACTTACAATCTCGGCGATCAAACGGCGTATGTCCCACGCAGTGCATACAATTCTGGGCTTATTCACACTGCACAGTAGCACCCAATCGCGTGGCGGTCGTGGCGTCTTATTCCCTCTTGGCATCGGCGCCGGCGACGATGACAGCGGCCCATGATTGACGCGTATCACCGCTGCTCAAATTGATCCTGACAGCCCTGGAAACGATGTATGCGCTACATAGAGTGGTTTAAAGTACGATAATTTTCGAGAACGTGCGGTAATGTTCTAAAAAGGAAACTTGTTTATTTTACAAGGTAATATTAGGCTAATTGACATCACTTATAGCAGAAATTGCAGGAGTATTATCGTGATATTTTTTTTTCACTCTATGACTTTGATGGTATCAAATGGTATCATGGGAAAATATGGAATGCTCAAACGGAAACAACCCACTTTATTGCTGAGAATGTGACGTGATGACTATGGCTTTCAGCTCTTATGAACCAATTCTAACATTGATTATAAAATTTGACGAGCATTAAGTCTCACAACTCTCCACCTTCTTTCGTCAATTAATATTCCAATGTACTTTAACCTTGAAGGGACTGCAGTTATTTCTTGAATATTGCTTCTTTTCTGGGATATATAAACCCACCTAACTATCGGTCATTAATTTACTAGTGAAATTCAGCCCATCGGCTGCAACCTATATGTTGCAGTAAACATACAGCAAATATATAATGGCACGCTATATGAAATATAAATAGACTGTAAATTAAAAAAAATATTACAGAAAAATGTAAATTTTGTCTTTGTTATTGGATTTTGTTCAATTCTAACTATATTAAAGCATATCATTGCAAATAATATTTAATTAATTTAATAAAATTTTATATACCGTACATTATGTATCCTTTCCAATATATTAGTTTTTTCAGGTATATTTACATTCTTGCTTTCATTGAAACCCTTCCAATCCAAAAACAAAATTTTTGATACAAATGTTCTCCAATGCTTGATCCAAATTGATATAAATTTGCTCCAAACGATTCATACTCTTTCAGGCTTTAAAAGGCCAAACGTTGCTAGATCAATTGTGATATTCTATCAAAAATATAATGATTCACCTTTCTATACTTTGTTTTCTATGACTGAATTGATCATATTACTCTGTCGCTAAAATCCTTCTATACAAGCAATAATTATTTTAATATTGAATTTAATATTTTAATATTGAATAATATTCCTGATGATTATATTAATTTCCTTGACGAATAAGGACCGCGGTCCACAATTATAATATAACTCATATTGAATAAAAAATTCTTACTCATACCCCAAAGGATGAAAATAGAGATGACCTCGGAAGATTTAAATTTCTTGATTTCTTACAATCTAACAAGAATACTAACTTAAAATAATTATCACTGCTCCTATCAGTCAAAGTATAATAACATCCTATTTTTATTTAAACTGTTTAATAACATTGTAAAAGGAATCTTGTATGGTTTATTTAATGTTTAGTATAAAAAATCCTATATTTGTTGATAGTTTGGCTATTCTTTGGCTAAATATTAATTGAAAATCACAAAGACCGCGCATGTGAGATTTGTTTTCATAGATCTGTAATAATTGTGTATATTCTTCTTGTTGACAATATTATTTACAAATCTCTCTTTGCAATGTATTATATACAAATCTCTCTCTGTAAATTGTAATGTTTTACGATTGTACTGATGATAAATTTGTGTTTTCTAAATACTCATGATTATAAAATAATGAATGCTGCATTTTTGTGCCAATACGCCATTGCGGGGTGGGGGGGGGGGGGTCTACACGCGATGATTCTGCAAGTAGTACCTGT
>JAOPUG010000276.1:17008601-17020472 GCA_027564375.1 Micropterix facetella | reverse complement strand
ATAATTTGCTTTAATAACTATTAATGATTGTGATCAAAAGATATGTGTCAGAGTTGACTTTCATATTTGGGTGATATTGTATATTTTGATATTAAATATATTTAATTAAATCAATTGAAATATTGAAGTTGTTAAGTGTGAACAATCTTTGTAGGTTGTGCAATTTTACAAATAAGAAGATTAACCAATACAATATTGAACTTCTGTCACGAATGTTAAATCATAATTAGGTCACAATATATGAGTTTAAGTACAACAGAACTCAACGAAGAAGATGTGTTACTCCATCTAAATCGCGTAATTCAGAAATCCCATAAGTCAGGTATATTTCCAAAATGGGATTTTTGCGTTTTTATGTTTTCTATATGTAATCTCATAAGTCCACGATAAGCCACATAAGTCACTGCAATATTGAAGGAGCAGCGGCAAGACGAACTGAGTGTATTTTAAAAACCCCTTAAACCACTGGCATGTGGGGTTTCTATAGTATATCTCTTCCAACACTGAACCACCAACTGTCTGTCACCGTCATCTTCTTGTATTGAGATTTGGGGTTAGTTTGACTTAAACGAGCAGCTTTTTGTAGGAATAATTTGTCAGTTTTATTGTGATAAAATCAATTATCACAATAAGCTCAATAATCACAATTATCAAGGGTGAAGCAAGTGACTCCAGTTACGAGACACTAGCAAAGAGAAGGAAATGTGTGATAAACCAAAATACAAGAATGAATTCGTTAAAAAGCGCGGGTGGTAGGTACCGCTTATGTTGATTACAAAGGGAAAAACATCCAGCTGTAAAGCCTGGAGATATTTGCAGGTAAATTATAATAATTATGTTATGTTATTACATAATCTATAATGTCTGTAAGTACCTAATTTATCATTTCTTTTACAGCTGCAAAATAAATTATTTTGGTCGTGTCCAGGAGCAAAGAATTGTGATCATCAACAAATTTCTGAGCTTTGAGACTAAAAATGAGCAAGATGCTTATCTGCGAGGCGCTTTTGCGATTTACATAATGAAAATATAAATTTGGCGTAATGCGACCGATGAAATATTTAACTTGTGTCTTATATGTTAATGTGATGACATTTATTACGACCGCCCGGGAGAGATTGCCGACCGAAATAATTCCCCGCTTCTGCTTTATGAGAGGAAGCTGAAATATTCCTAAGGAATCTTTTACGTTGTAAGAAATAAGACAGTTATGAAAATTGTTATGAAGAATCAATTCACGTTAAATTTTAGTTGAATTTTAGCAAATGAAAACTTCAGAAGATGTAAGAAAACAAAGCAATAAATAAAATTAAATGTACAAATATCTAAGGTATTTATGATTTTTTCTTCACTTCTTCTATTTTGTATTATATGAAAGATCAGACATGCATGCTAATTAATTAAGCTTAGCATGCTTTTAAATAATTGAGTCTACAAAACAGTGATTTCAACGAGGTGTTATTCAGAATTCCGAGAAATGCATTATGCGACTCGATACGAGTACTGGCGATGAATAGTGAACAGGTTGCCAACTGGACTTGCATACATACTTCATTTGACTGCTTACAAATATATGAAAATATACATGAATATCCAGACGGTTATCCACGGTTATTACCGTATATCCACGACAATGGCAATAAGCGCACTGGTGAAGCAGATTCTGGAGACATTGGTGAATCAAAGAACCCTCTCACAGTTTTCTGTAAGCTATCGAAAGCCTTTGTATTGGTAAGTCATAGTATTATTCTAGAAAAGTTGGAGAGATATGGTGTTCGCGGCAGGGCACACGATCTTATTAAATCTTATTTGGTAAATAGTTCCCGAGTGGTGGACATTAAAGGTATCAAGACAACTCCCAGAACGATTTCATGTGAGGTGCCCTAGGGCTCGATTCTTGACCTACTGCTCTTTTTAATATTTATTAATGATCTTTGTGACTCAATTCCATCGAAACTAAGACAATAGTATATGCTGATGACAAAAGATTTTTCATCAAAAAAATTAAATCGCACAAGTAGTAAACAACGGTCTTAACTTAGCGAGCAAATGGTTCGAAGCTAATAAGCTCTTGTTGAATCCTTCAAAAACGGTGGCCATAAATTTCACAGCAAAAAAAGCGACGAATATTCACGTAATATATTAATTTAATATGGGATCTGATAATATCGATTTAGTAAAGAATACAAACTTTCTGGTAGTGACAATTGTCGAAAATTTTAATTGGAACAATCATATTAATAATCTATGGGTTAAGCTATTTTCTGCGGTCTATGATATAAGGAAAGGTAGATTTCTAGTTGGCAAACAGGCGTCCGCGAGTGTATATCACTCATTATTCCATTCCAGGATGACTCAAGGAATTTTACTCTGACTAAATGATTCTGAGTTCAGTCATGTATTTGTTTTGTAAAAACCAGCACTCAAAAAGATTTACAGACTCAAAAGAGATACACATTGTAAACCGATTTTTACAAAATCCGGTATATTCACCCTAGCCTGGGAATATGCCTACTAGTGCTTAATTTATGCCAAGCGAAATGTTGTAAATTATGGGCTATACTCCAGTCGCCATAAACATAATACCCATCATAAGGACAACATTATATTGCCGAAAGTAAGGCTGACCAAATAGCAGCGGTAATTTTTATACTAAAGCCTCAAAATTCAACAAGCTACCCCCTACAAAATTGAGCTTGAGGAGGCATCGTATAAAAACTGCATAAAGAGAATCTTACCAAATATCCTTCTTATATGCTGACAGATCTAGAGAACACTTTAAATGTCTTTGAACATTAGACTATTTTAATGTTTTTTGTTTTGTTTCATATATCTTTGCTCTTCAGGCTCATTAGGGTTTGATTATAAATATTATTTTTATTATAATAAGTTAGACATTTTTTTTTGTAATGACTATTTTTTGATTACTCAAATAATATAAATGGATGATATTGTTTTATTCAAAATATACTTAGACTGTCGTGAAGGTATAATTATAAATATTATGATTATACTTAATTAGAGAAAATTATGATTATACTTACTAGTCTTGAATTATCAAGTAAATTTTAGAAAGGGATAAGGCTGAAATTCTTGAATGAGAAAAGAAAATAGGCGATATTATAAGTTTTTCTGACTATATGTATATATAAAATATATTGATTATGATAACAATGGTATGCAGTGATTTATCGTGACTAAAGATATATTTTATATTTTCGATACCGACAAGAAGAAATAAATAAACACAGTAAACGTTATGCAATATTTTTTTTTTAAAAAGAGCCTAAAGTCAAAGAAAGAATGAGAGAGTTCATAATAATACAAGTAGCATAGAAAGAAAAGAGCAAGACATGTAAAAAGAAAATAAGTATATCCTCTGGCTTCTATGGTCGTGCATTAAAAGTATTTGTTAATTAATATTGATTAAGAAAATTAAATTATTGCAGACCACATGAGTTGGCAACTTCGTTGGGGTATTTGGTTTCATCTGAAGGTATCAGCCTCCATTAGTATGCAAGAGGGGTATGCAAGTTTCCTCTCACTCTCTATGTCGCGAGATTGCCATTTGATAAGTCGATTCATATATGGATTTTCCTGGTAATAAGCTGTTTATTTATTCAAAAATTATCCACTACGATTACGGCACGAATTTATCATAAAGGACATTATGACATTTGTAAATTTTGACGTAAAATTTGAAAATGAAAAATATTAACCATCTGTTTTAATTTTGGAATAGAATCAAGAAGAGGCTTACTATTAAAAAAATATCAATAGAGCCTTCACGAAGAATGCAACCAGTAGATCTAGTATCGAAGGCTATCGCGGTTGTTAGACATTATAATTTTTTTAAATCCGATTTTCCCTCTTGAACCGCCGTTGTTACCACCGAGTCTTACCTTAGACAGCCGCGGTTGTAACGTCGACGAAACGTTGCGTTCTTCTATCTTCCCGCAGCATTATCTGATTTTGTTTTATTATTTCGGCCACGAGACTTGGCCTAAGTGGCCAAGTCTTGAAATCCTGCTCGGTTTTGTTGCTATGCACGATAACTCGAGTAAATTACTTTCGATTTTATAAAATCTTTTAGCAATCAATAATGTTGGGGTCTATACGACCTACTGTTATTTTTTAATTCTAATAGATAATGTACAATTAATTGAAGTTGAGCTGAGCTATCAAGGGATCATACTCGATGAGGCGATCATATCGTGATACGCGGTCCGCAGGCGAGCCACGAGGAGCGCGCGTCACGTTATGATCGCCTCATCGAGTATGATCCTTTGATAGAAAAACACACCTTAACGTGCGGTTGCCCGGCTGTGACTGGAGCCCCACGCTTGCTTCTACATTATATTCGTAGTCGTCGTGTGAACGCCTGATACTTTTTATTGGCCGAAGATTGATAACCTCTTGGGTTTTCCTCCTGCATGTTTACATTTAATTTAATTAATATTAAATTATAATTTTAACAAAACAATTATAATTGATTAATATTTGAACTGACGATGTTAGCCACATCAGACTCAATGGCATATAGAGATTCATGAACCAAATAAGTAGCAGATGATTTCACCAAAAATCAAGAATTTCTCTACTGTGAGGCTTATCTGGAAAATGCAGGTATTTCTAATACAAACCCTTCTCCATCATATATTTCCGTGGTAATAGAAATACGACATAAACTTATTTGAAAGAGGAAGAATTTAGTAGTAAAATAAAATATCACCAAAAAAACCGAAATTTTAGGACGACACCGGCAAAATCCGATTTGAAGGTACAAAAAGGGCATTTGTATTTTATTTTACAAAAGTTATATGTAGTATCCAGTGTAGTTCATCTGGAGACAAAATTGAAAAGAAAAAAAAACAAAGCAGCATGCGATGTTGAATGAACGGAGGCAAGATAATTACTAATTTTGAAATATGGCTTAAGAGTTCTGTACATGTTTACAAACGGGTTGATATAGTTCAATTTGCTGATATCTTGAGAGTTTGCGATTATTAACTACAACAAGTTGTTTTCTCTCTCCGTCTACATTTACAAACTTGGGTTTCTGATGTACCTAATTCTAATTCATTCCATTAGATTTTCTTCCTTAGGCTGATTTTAGATTTTACCATCGCTCTTTGTGTTACAAGGGTTAATTTATCCCTCTCTCACCTAGAGTGTCGTCTCGCTCGAACGCGGGCTGCCCACGTGCGAGTCGTGCCATTGTGGGAGCGATAACAACGGTCACGACCGCCGACTAAAGCTGGGATTGTGTTACACCCAGTGCTAGTTAACCAGTTGCTCTGCAAATTTCTACAGGGGAGGGGGGGGGCAATGGGAGCACTTTGTAAACTGGTGTTTATTAATCGATCAGGAATAGGCAACTGAATGCATTAATGATTGGCAGAAAAGATCTAGTTTTGGATTTCACGTTCATGGAAATTATACACACTTTAAAAATGCTGTGGCCGTTTGCAAATGATGTTCTTGAGTAACTGTGAGGGATAGGAAATCCGCCATGAATAAATTATGCTAGTCTGAACGTATTAATCTATACATTATCGACTTTCGTCATCAACGGAAGTTCGATCTCCTAATAAACTGTGCACTGGATCAAAAATAATGAATAAGCATATAATTACTATATTCACAATGATGGAATGTACTCTACGATGGCACAAAGAAATATAGATAACAGTGTAAAGTGTAACCGAACTAAGAAAATTAAATTGTTGATTTTAGAACATATGTGATACGTTGCGCTCTGCTATGCTTAAATTGGCATACTATGCACTTGCTTAGTCAGATCGGCTCAGGGGGTGTGGCGAAACCCAATATTTATCCACTGTTAACGCTCAAAGGTATCTTATTAGAGCTACTATCAAGACACCATACCACTTCCCATCTGAACTTCTCATTACGGATTTCCAAATGCACTGAGCACTTAAACCATTAGAGATCCATTGTGCCATTCTTGTAATGGCCACCTCAATGAAGGGGAGTTACTGCCTGGAAGGGGTTCAAATGTTACGTCAGAGATTAATGTCATGACATCCCAAATTTTCTTCCGCTTTTAATTGCACTGAGGGAACCAGATCACTAAAAACTTTGTCTGATAGTGATACGTTCGATGTTACCATAAACACGATAAAAGGAAAAAAATATATAAAAAGCAAGTAATTTTTAGTCCATGAAACCAATATTTTTTTTTAATTTTTATACTATTGAATTCTAGTTACACGTTTGATGTTACCATAAACATGATAAAAGGAATAAAAAATATAAAATGTAAATAGTGTTTAGTCCATGAAACCGATGTCTTCTTTAATTTTACACTTTTGAATTCACCATTGGACAAAGTATTAACTCGTTTTTGTTTAAGTAAATATATGCTTTATTTTGCAAAGGTCAATCGTCGATATAAATAAATATTTCATTCCTTTGCATGTAAAACCATGTATCTATATATTATAATGACCCGTTTTTCTGGGCCTGATATTGCCAGTTGTATTATTATATATTAAATAATGTTATCGCAACAGTTGACTATGTAATAGATAGCGCTGATCGCTCTACATGTTCATTATTTTTTGGTAAATTTGAATTTTTCCCGCTCTAGCGCCATCTATATGCACCTTTTGTCAACTGATTTTTCTGTGCGACTAGTATCGTCCGGTCGTTAAATACACAATCCAAGCGCATAGAGTTCAAAATATAAAACTGGGGCAGGGGGAAAACCCAAGGGTTTGTCAAACTTCGGCCCATATGGTTATTTTCTTGTATGTATGTATAATATATTAAGATGTTCGGGGTTGTTTAAAACAACTACCTGAACTTAGCACGTAAACCACGAGAAATCCATTGTGTTAATCTTGTAATGACTCCCTCAATGAAGAGGAATTATTTAACTCAAGTTATCGTGCATAGTAACAAAACTGAGCAGGATTTTAAGATTTGGCTACTTAGGTAGCTGAAGTAATATGAAAATATCTTCCAATCTTCACTCACTTTATTTTATGCGAAAACCATCAGTTGTAGGTACGCCTGGGGTAAATCTATCAGCGTTGACAAAAAATATCCGTCAGAATTTTACACTTCTTAAAACGGAATTAAGGGTAGAAAGAGCGAAACGAAAAGTTGTTGGTCATGATGAGACACGTAAAATGAAGTAAAGGTCGCCTGAGGTCAATCCATCTATTTAGACAAAAATAACGTGAAGTCAAAATGTAATCATATAGGCAGAAGTTTGACAAACCCTTTCGTTTTCCCCCTGCCAAGTTCTATTGTTATTTTTAATTAGGTTTGAAGATATTTTAGGTTGGTATATAACTTTTACATAAGTTAGGATATGTTATTCTAATAGTGGAGCAGGGTATTTTTATTCCAGAATAGATTTAGATTACCGAGATATTTATTTCAATGATATTTCTTTCAAATGGACATTGAATAGGCAATGAATCGTTTAGTGTGAAAAGGATGACAGCTGTAAAGTGTAGATATTATGCATTATTAGTGGATTATATATGATTGCGGTTTTAATTGAAAGTTTTAAATCAGAAAGTATTCAATCAACTCATTTCATAATGTTACAATCAATCTGAAATCGGAATGATTGTTTGACTTTATAAATAAGATTAAACTAATTTACCGCTTGAAGATTTTTAACACTCGACGAGACGGTGATGTTGCAACATCGCCACAACGGCGTTTGCAACATCGTCGAAACGTCGGGTGATAAAGAACTTCACGCGGTAAATTCGTTTAATCCTATTTATAATGTTACAATCAATGCGTTAGGTACATCAAAAAGTGTTAAATCAACATCTAAAAAGTAATTTAGGATTTAGAAATGGTATGAGTGAAATTTAAAAGTCCGAAATTATTTAAGTCGTCGAGAAAGGTTGTTTGCGTAGCTTGTGCGTGTGGCAAAATAAGTAGGTAGTATGTCATCAATAAACCTATACCATAATATGGGTTTTAAATTTTGTATTTGAAAAAAATTTTGCTCTAATAATCCCATGCAAAGATTAGCATACAAAGACCCATTCGAGTGCCCATAGCATTGCCTTTAGTTTGAAGTTCCCTTTAATATGCAAAAGAGAAAGCATTGCAAGTTAAGACAAATTCGGCTACTTACAGAGAAAATCTGCAGAAGGAATTTGAGGATGAGGTCTCTCATCAAGAAAATCTCGGACGCCTGTCCAGGGATCAGCTATCGGCATCCACGACTTTATGAACTAAGTCGTATACTTTCGAATTGCTTGATTGTTGCAACAGTTCAAGATTTTATTTCAGGATAAAGCATTTCGAATATTAAATATATTAAAGTAAATGGCTGATATTCTACACACTTGTTTTCAATATATAATGTATATCTTTTTGCATTATAGCCTTAAACCTTGTCAATTATATAAAATTTATCATAAATGTAGCGATTAAATTTCAAAAATACTTTGGACATATTCTTTTCAACAATTGTGAAATAAAAATGTTGTTAAGCATTTTTTCTTAGCAAAATATTAAAGATTCTATAAGACATTTAGTGTTTTATTTGACAATATTGTGTGTTGCGGCGTTTTGCGGCGAGGTTTGGCTCAAGAGAATCCACATTTTATTTTTATGAAACTTCTTTTGTTTTTTTTTTCGTAGCTGGAATTCACTTTTTCTTGATTGGGGGGTTTCCCTATATTTATTTATTTTCCCCGTTACAAAAGGGCGTCCAAAATTTGGAGATTTGCCACCATTTGAGGCATCATTTCGAAGAAAAAATTAAAAAATAAACCTAATTCTGTACCCATGCTTGATTTCAAAGGAAAAGAACGTTTCGTATAAAACGCGCTCTCTTCACCTAAACAAACGGTCGACAATCGAGGGACCAAAGCGAATATAATTCCCCCTCAAGAGCCTGAGGGCATTGTGTTTACCGAGGATTTTATATTGTGTGAAATCCTTTAAGATTTATTAAGTTCACCTGGGTTTAAGTTGTTTAGATGAAATCTATGCGATCAACGCGAAAGGGCAACACAACGCGATCGCCCACGCGCCTTTTTAGTCACAAAGGTTGTTTCAATGCGACTTGATTGAGATGTCATGTGTCGGCTTTAGCAGAATCATTTTTTAAAAATAAAAATAGTACAAACGGAAACCTATTGAAAAGACTTCTTTGTCTATATCTTATATCACTGTAGATTATATCGGCCAGCTATCTTTAGGTATACCGAATTGTTGAAATTTAATAAGTAGATACACCAGTGCAATCAGGCCTAGAAATTTTATTTATTTATTTAAAAATATAAATGACATATTAAGCCCACTAGGCATAGCCGAAATGCTGGTATCATCTAGGTCGGTGCGGCGAAAACTAACCATGATCTGCTGATAAAAGGTCAAAAAGCCCTTATCGCAGGGATTAACAAAAAACCATACGGTTCTTGTATGAACGTCCCTTTGTGAACTTCAAAGAGGTTGCTCCGGATTCGAACTTCCGATCCCAACTGTCAACGAATGCAGGTTACATCCGCAGTCAGTGCTCACGGTTGCCCTTCCAGGTTCAGTCCCACTTCGATGATGCTACCGGATGAGAGCTAAACTGTGAGTTGGGGCGAACAAAGATAACCTAAACAGGCCATTAGGCCCAAGCTGTACGGAACCGTTAGGAACCTTTTATTGTAGTATAGCTAGTTGCGTAGTCTCGTCGTCCATATTTTGGTCATTAATTTAAGATAAAAAAATAATAAATATAAATTCGAAATATTTCAAAATCGCTATAACCTTCAAGTACAGTTGAACCGGGTTTTGTTCAAAACAGTAATACTTTATTTTATTTAAAATAGACAAATGATTTCTTTTAACATAGTCAGGTTACTTCCTTGGCTACATTATTATTTCAAAAAACATAAATAATTATATTCATATAAGGATGGAATATCGATTCTAGTAGCGAAAGTCGCGTGGTTCACATGTCCCCATATCTGGGGTCAAGTGACCCACCCTACGGGGTCAGTTGAGCCTATGTAATTTCAGTGTAGTACTTTTTTTAAAGAATAATTGAATAAAATGAACAATAGCTGGTTAAGCCTTTAATAAAAAGTGTTAAATTAAACTAAAGCTACTCACTACATAATAATAAAAAAAACTCATTCGCTGTAACAATTTTGACATATCAAATATGTACCAGACTCAGGAATGCATTTAACATGAGCCCATATTCGGCAATCGTGGCAATGAATCCATTATTCGCCTGCAAGGCTGTCTGAAAAGGCCTCGACACAAATAAGGCAGAAGTATTCTTCATCTTCAGTCTAGTCGTCCAAAGATATCTTTAAAGACAAAATCGTTTTTCTCACCGTCTTTTTCTCCTTTTTTTTGCATTTTCGTCGAAACGATCTTTTTAAATTTGCTTTGTTTTTCTGCAGGCGCCTTTTTTCTGGTGTGTCGGTTAACACAGCGCTGGTCCTCTTCTTCCTGCGAGTTTGCTGTTGCTTTCTGGGACCTGCTTTAGAAAGTGGTCTCACAACTTCTGGCGAAAAATATATATCACACCTGAAAGTCGATGGTATGGCGTGAGTTTGATTTTCTTTCTCATTCAGGGTTAAGTGTGTTATAGCTGGAGCGATGGTTGGTGAGGTTACAATAGTGATCGCTGGAAAGGTTGTCATGTTATCAAAAATCGTAGCTGTTGGCTCTGTAGACGCATCCGTCATTAACTGTGACCCAAATTGATTCTTCGGCTCAGGTCGATCCGTCACGTAAGATGGTGCGAAATCAGCATCAGAAAAAATATCACAATTGAATGGAAAAATACCTGTTTTCAGAAATCCATTCAATATATTTCAGCTTGTAGTAGCCAATGGCAATGCAGTGGCTACAATTTTTGGAATATCGTAGATTGTAAAGGTTTTAGCAGGGTTGCTGCGAAGCCATCCATCCTGAGCCGAGTAAAGGTATTTTAAAGGTCCAAATACTGACACATCCAGTGGCTGTAATTTGTGAGTGCAATAAGGCGGAAAAGAGAGCATTAGGTACAACCCCATTGCTTTTTGCCAAATCAACGGTTTTAATGGATAAATGCGATGAATGATTGTCCAATAATAGCAAAGTTGGAGAGTCTTTAGTTGGCTTTATGGGTTGAATTAAATGTTTTGTGTATTCATAAAATTCTGTGTCGGTGACCAAACCAACTTGAGTTACCTGCTCCAATGCATTCAGTGCAGCCATTTAAAATAAAATGATCCTTAAATCTCTTTTTTGGAAAGACGAACATCGGAGGAACCGTATTACCAGTAGCGGGCACCGTTCGTGTAATCAGTGCAATGTTCGTGCAGCGTTCACCTGATATCATAGAGCCAACGTTGCATTTTCCTTTAGCTGCTACTAATTTACATGGTTTTGTCACTGTTGAAACCCTGGTCTCATCCGTGTTCAAAATCCTGGAAGGCGGGAATAAAAAACACAGCTTATCAAAAAACATTTTAACGTTGATTTTATTAAAGCAAGTCGCCCTTCCTAGGCTAGTGTCCAGTTTTCTAATTGACAGTTCAGGGGTTCGTTTTATAAAATAGGTTAACCAATTTTTACCTGCCATTTGATTATTATTCCAGCTCTCACAAAACTTTCTATTATATCTAATAGCGCGTTCATACGCGAGGCAGCGGACATCCACAGGTGTAGCCCATAAAATATTGAAGATATCTTGAGAAGGTAGTTTTTAAATGACTCTTCTTGATCTGCGGAAAAAACCTGTCTCGGATTAATATAGGGATGTTTTTTTAGAGGTGTACAATTTAGACTCTTACAAATTTAAATTGAAATAAAACACATAAAAATAATGTAAATAGCTATGGGGTTGGCTTTATTTAAAAGAGAATTTTATGCTAA
>JAOPUG010000276.1:16882195-16892274 GCA_027564375.1 Micropterix facetella | reverse complement strand
CAAAGTTTTTGGCAAGCTTTTTTCTCAGATCAATTAAAGCGGAAGAATATTTGGGTCATCATGAAGTTTATCTCTAATGTAACATTTGAACCCCTTCCACACAGTAATTCCTCTTTATTGAGTGAGTCATTACAGGAATGGCACAATGTATCTCTCGTGGTTTACGTGCTCAGCTCAGGTAGGTATTTTATATTACCCTGAACATTTTAATATAGTATACATACATACAAGAAAAGAATCATATAGGCCGAAGTTTGACAAACCCTTGGGTTTTCCTCCTGCCCCAGTTGAATAAATACATTTGAGACACTGTACCAGATTTTTTTTTTCAAAAACTATTAATTTCCAATTATAATTTCGGCAGGTGTCTCATTACTTTAGGAACAGAGGTCGTACATCAGCGATAGATCGGCGCAGTAGCAACTAGCGTTGACGCCAGTCTGCGCAGAATGCTGGCGAGTTATCTGGTCCGATAGCGATCTACATATCGGCATGGCAATTGTTAGTTTGACGATCGCAATCGCGGCTGGACGTGCAACGCGAGACCCTTTAACAACCTGCCGCTACTCAAACGGCCTTAAGACGGCGCTCCAACGACAGCCGACCTCAAAGTGGGAACAGGTAAATCTACTTTATTTACAAAGTATTTTTTTTGAGGCATGCGAATACAGGCACGTAAATGGACGTTAAATGCTGCAGAAATTATTTCAGATATTTTAGGAAAACCTCTATCGCTCTATATTTACTACAGGTAAATAATTAACTTAATAGTTAGCGTTCTGCTGTACCCAATAGAGATGCGTCTCAAAGAAGTCAGCTCCTTGAGTTCTCAAATACGTAGTAATCAGTTACCGCTACGATGCGTGGACTAAGTGAGGGTATGGCAATTAATTGTATCCCGTGAAGGTTTGCATGTTCAGTAAAACCACAGCCGCATGGAGAGTACAACATTGTAACAGAATAAATTGTATACTTTGTTAGAGAGTAGGGCTGTAGACCGAGAGAGAGCAATACATTTAAATGTTAACTTAAATATGCCAAAGTCTATACTAGATTATTAAAGCGCTAAAAATTTAGCACAAGAGCTGGCAGAATCATAATCACCGTTTTTTCCCAGACATTGTGTTAAAAAAAATAAATGATTCGGACCTATATGCATCGATTATCAAGTCGTAAGTAAAATTACTGTCGGTGACAAATTTCCGTTGCCGGTAATGAATGACCGGTTAGATAATAAACTTCTAAAGACGTGTATTTTATTCCTAGATATGAACGCTTATGTAAATCCAGCGAATTGTGCGAATCAGGGATTTCAAGCAGTTTTAAATGAAGATTTAGGAGTGAGTCCAGCCAAAAAGTTCCATGATAATGTAACCCACGTGGATATATTTTTGAAGCCCAATTCAAATAACACCAACAAAATAATTTTTTAGAAGCTCCGCCAGAAAATGCTATATACTCGTAAACTAGTTTTCAAATGCAAAATATTTTCATTTATTTAAAAAACATCTTAAAATAAAAAAACATTTTTTTAATAATATTAATGCAATTTAATACATAACATTTGTTCTGGGATGATAGGTTAATCAATTTCCATGGTATTTTGTTGTATAAGGGGAAATATGCTAAAAAGATATTTCTTCAGCGCAAGAGCGTTTTTAAGCCGAGCTGAGAAAACTAAATTTAAATAAGAAAACTACAACAAAAAACTATTCTCACAAAAAATCAGGGTTAGGTTACCAAAACGAATTACTGTTCGTTTTGCACGGAGCGATTAGTATGCAAATAAAAACACGATAATCAGTTCAATAATTCAGGATTTATTTTGTGCCCCCTCCTCGATATTGATTACATTTTTTGGAAAGTTTTAAACCATCATAGTAAACTAACTGATGATGTTAAGCAACTGAAAAAAAACTATAACTAATGGTACCTTTCTTAAGTACATATCTATATCAGATTTTTCAAAAAGGATTCAAAATTTGATAAAAACAAAATATCTGGGAGCTATATAGATTTTTTTTATTTTAGAGTATTTTTGAACCCATCTTTCACTAAAGAGCAGGACCAAGCAGTTAAAAAAATAGTAAGGCATTTTAACAATAGTCTTGTACATGACCATGACTATCTTGACATTTTTAAAAATTAAGTATTTCTTGATAAAAAATATATATAAAAACTGTTATATTCACTATAAATATAATTTATTATTGCATTTTTTTTTAATTTTGATATTTTTTACATAAATGATATACATTAAACTCGCAGTACCCTCGATTTTTTTTCTGAAATAACATATTAGTATATTTTAACAATAATATTTCCTAAAGCACATTTCTATTAATTTTCTCATACACATGCGCTGAGCCGTCTTTTTTCGGCGCATTTGTATGGGATGTTATGATATTTGAGTTTTTATTTACATACATTGTCGGCTTAATGGTTGACTAGCGCCCATGCGCAGACCCAAATCCAATGTCGCAAAAAACAGGTTACACATGGTGTATGTGTCGAAATTTGAGTTGAATCAATTCGTCCAGCGCCGGTTTTCTCGAATAACTCGAAGGTCTTGGGTTAAAAATATCGATTAAAACAAAGACTAGAGAGGCACTTACCTACATATATCACAATTATTTTAATAAAACATTATCATTTGATTTTTCCTAATATATATAAACAATGTTTGGCTCTTGCCCTAGAATACTTTTATTCGGCCGGGCGCGCGAAAGCAAATACTCCTTCGCGCACGCCATTTTAGCCAGAAAGAACGCTTAGCGGAAGGGGTCATCTTGACACCACAGGCAACCAAGAAAATAAGAATTTTGACTGAGGTAATAAATCATTTACTTTATACCATAAAATCCACATAATATTAAACTATTTTATGCATGGTTTTATTGTATATTTAAAATTTACTAATTAAATCTTAATTGTTTATTGCAGCACGTGAATGCTCAATGACAGTAACTGCCAAATGGATTTATAGGTTATGTATGACTCTTGGTAGAAAACTATTATTATGAGGTCGGAAAATCAGAGGAATAATGATGAAATCTAGAAAACCCACAAGAATAATATGCAGCATGCACAGAATAGTGATTTCGTTACAAAATAATTCCATAAAAAATGTATAATTTAAGGAAGAAATAAAATAATAGGATTCACTCAAAATATCAGAATTCTCGCGGAGTGTAGACTGTAGACGTTACTGAAACATCCGGTGAAATTTTCTCCTCTAGAGTGTCTATTACACAATTAGTTCGCATATCCATAGTAAATGTTCTGCTGTTTAAACATTTTATTTTAAAAATATTCACATTTCATCCTCACCTCTCTCATGTTTTTCAAATGTATACTGATCAGCGACCGGTGAAAAGTCCCTGTATTAAGCCTGAGTTTACCTTTATTGACAGAAAATAGCTTCAGTCTTTTTCTATGAAAGATTTATAAATTTTTTGCTTGTCTATGTCCTAGAATTTCGTTCTTATGTCCCATAATCTATTTTTTTCTGTTGTGTGATTCTAGTCACGCCACGGCAGTTAAACTCCTCTGGTGGACATGTTCTTATTTTTTTGCAAGGTTGGAAAGACCTTGCACCCTTCGACTTCGTTACCTTCGGGCCTGGCAATCAAATCATAGTTACGAGTACTTTGTTTCCTTTTGCCAGTTGCTGGGATAGGTATTAGACATTCTCAAAGAAGCCTCGATAGCCTCTTGAGGGCTGCTTGACTCTCTGAGATTCTAGCGCCGTTCAAGCCTTATGCGTTGATATCGCAGGCGCAAGTTTCTGTAGCATACATTTTAGTATGGAGGATGATTGATATCATTGTCAGGACCTTGCCAAGTTTGAACTTCAGTTCCAATGAAATTAAATTTTTTAAAAAATATTCGCCGTAGATATATTGCGTAAACATTACAGCCCTAGTGCAGTTCTGCACTTGAGTTCATCTGCAATACGATTGTGACAGTGGATTATTCTATTACTTACATTAAAATCTGTTTTATACCTACTGTTTTATTGGTGGGTAATTAGACTAGGTATTTTAAAAAAAAATAGAAAAATACGAACATCTCTAATAAGTAATCAAAATATAGAAATTAAATAAAAACAAGCTAATAACCAAGATACTCAGATATCGATAACTAAACAAACCTACTATTTATTTTCGACCCGTTGTATATACCAAACTAGAGTATCAAATTTGACTAATGAATTAGCTGTTAAACTTGCTCGCATAGATAATGAGTAGTATTTGTACCCTCTTTTTCTGATGGGCAAAAATTCAGCAGTTTTTTATTCATTTAAATTTGTATTTCCTTTCATTTGCTTAGTCTTGCATTTTTTTTTTACAAAAAAATTCATTTGACTAAATCGGCCGGTCTGATATGTTGGAATTGTGTTTAGGTTCATGTCTTTCGTGGTTATTCCAGATGCTCGAGATTATTTAAATTTTCTAAAGGCATCCACGATTTCCTGCGGGTTCCAAACGATTCCAAAGGCTGCAATTTTGTAGATTCGGTTAGTTTGGTTTCTAATGGCTCCATACAGGTTGGTCCTGATAGCCTCTTTATGTTATTTTTAGTCAGTCTAACTCACCGTTCAGCCCCTATCCGGTAGCCTCCTCGAAGAGGAATTTAACCTGGAAGGGCTGCCGTGAATACTAACTGTGGTAATAACCTGCAGCATTTGACAGTGCGGATCCAGGGAAACACCTCAGGGAACTGGGCGGTTGTTGCAGTGGCCGTTTTGTTAGCTCGCTGCTCAATGGGCCAATAACTGGGGACATCTGGAAACGTATGTTTCCTAAGATAGCGGCAGTAATGTTGATCTGATGTCACCTATCCAAAGAAACGTTCCGTTGTCCACCCGATCCCGAATGAAATTGACGGGCAAAGGGCGCCTCTGATCCGCAATAAATCCGAATTCCGAATTATTGCTAATATAAGGTAGAACCGCACAAGCGACTACGAATCTGTGATCAGACTAGAGGATGGAGAAATCTATCTGAATCTGCTAGTAAGGGCGCGAGTAGTATACCCCGCTGGGTGGCATTTCCCAGTGCCTCGCGGTAAGGTGTTGGACTCTTACGGTTTGACTGTGGACTGTCTCTGTTCGCAAAGTCTTTGCGCTCATCTCAGGATGACAAGTAGACAACAGTCGTTATAATATCCTTGGGTGGCGTATTAAGAGGGGCCAACCCGGTGAACCCGCTGTGCGGCCGACCCGAAGACGGGAACTCGGGCATGACCTGGACAGCTGGCGCACGGGGCGGGCAACCGGCCATGTTGTTACTGACTGATTCTGAAGGAGCGAGAGTAAGCATGTACCTCTAATGCTTATCCATAGATATGATAGTGTGGGCCATCCGATCTCGGGCGAGAGTTGCCGAGCAAAGGCCGTCCCGTATCCGCTACATTCCAGTTAGGAATACCGCTTTAGAGGTAGAGGACCGCGCAAGCGACCTCGGACCTGTGACCCTACGGGGGATCGGAGGAATCTGATCCGCATCAGGTAGTATGGGCGCGAGGAGGCCCTCTGGGTTCGAACATTCCCAATTCGCAGTTTGGTGTCGGATTCATACGGGCCTAGGTGGAGCTTAGTACGTAGATTTGTATACATACGAAGTCTCTACGTTTCGTCTCGGGGTTATAGAACGATAAATTTCGTTAAAACGCTCCGGTGTGGACGGGTCCGCCCGTAGCAGTTGACAATCCACAATGTCCTTAGAAACAATTCGTTGGCGACCCCATCTCGGGTGGCAAGCCGAGTAAAGGACGCCTCGTATCCGCTACGTATTCCAGTAAGGAATTTCCGCTGACATATGATAAAAGAATGCGCATGCGACTTCGAACCTGCTACCAAACGGGAGGTCGGTGAAATCTGACCACATCTGGGAGTGAGGGCGCAAGGATGCTCCACTGAACCATGACGGGCAGTAGCGTAGCTAGCTAGATTGTGGATATTATAATGTCTGAATTCTGTACGTTTCATCTTGGGGCGATATAATGATAAAGTTCATTGAAATGCCTCAGGTTTACGGGTTCGCTCGAGTATAGCCATAAATCCAAAGTCCTCTTGGGTGGCACGTGCTGGGGAGAAATGACGCAAGTCACCTGCCAGTCTGGTCGTCGATGTGTATGGCGACTTAATAATCAGCGAAGATTCCGGGTTCAGCCCTCCGGTTGTGTCCAATTTCGGATCCGGTTGGAGATCCGGGGTTGATCCGTAGAGAGAGATCCGCGGGTAGAGGGATCCGGGCAGCAAGATCCGTCGCAGAGAGAGAGATCGATCCGCGTAGTAAGATCCATCGGAAGAGAGAGATCGATCCGTGCAGCAAGATCCGTCGGAAGAGATCCGGTTGGAGGATCTCGGCAATATATATTCGCTCCTGATATTATAATGTTGACGCGGCGGGATCTCACAACTCACACTTCTACTGTCTTGAATTCAAAAAAAAAATCGAATGGAGGAATATTTTGTAATCAAAGGGCAAATTTGTTTTTTCGAAATTATTGACAAAAATAAACCGGCGTACTCTTCACAGGTTCTCTAGAGAATGGCAGCTCTATCTGGCATCATTCTGAATAAAATCCAGTTAAATCATTCATACGTTGCTCAAAGATTAATTATAACCAGGGACTCTCGGAATCGTTATATCGATAACTGAAAAACATTACAGAACTTCTTAGGAGGTTTATGGCCAGCTTGACTGCATCTGCTAAGTTTGATGGGTGTTCGTTGATCACAGTTAATTATTATGTAGACATATATATTAGCTTAGAATAATTATAATTTTATATTTATTTTCAAATTGATCAAACTTAATTCTAGTTAAACAACCTAGTAATAAATAGTAGTATGTCCAGATATAGAATCAATTAGTATGATTAAATGGAGGCAACCTAAGAATAATGTGATTAGTATGTAATTTAAAAGTAAAAGTATTTATATTTAAGTATAAATAGGAATATATCATACACTTACCTGCATGATCATATTATATACGTAAGAATACTCGTCATAGGGATGCATAAAAAAAAAGATAAAGCGAGTCGTGGCTATTTGAAAAAGAGGTTTATTGACGGCCAGTGGTATGGACGGCAAAAAGGCATAAACATATTTTGCACCAAACCACAAAAACTGGTTACAATTAACTATTTTTTAAAGTATAATTACAGACATTTCGCGCGCTCGCCCATATGCGAGCGGCCTTATACTCTCATGATCGGGATAAAAGAAGAAGAGAAGAAGACCTGTAGATGCGCGCCGCGGCTGCCTTCACCCGCTGCTGTAGACACTACCTAGATATACCTAGTCACGACCATGCATACATCAGAAATCAGTTACACGCATACATTGGATTCCAAGGATCGCGAAACATAGATACCTGGTACAAACTCAAAATATAAATTTTGCATGAAAACAAGACTAGGTACCTGTTTAGATGCATGATGTATTTTTTCGGAAAAAAAAATATTTTTTTACGAAAATAATGAGACTTGCATCCAAACACAATAACGGTTAATATATTATTTTCCATAGACAACAAAAAATCTCTGACTGCAAGCAGCGAATCAACGGCGACAGCCGTAGTTTTTTTGCATTGTTACATTAAATCATAACAAATAGGAAATGATTCGCTGCATAATATGTGTAATGCTGGCACTTCACTTGGTGTAACGTATTCGTGTAGTGGTATCGCTGTTTTTGACCAAATATTTGAAAAAAATAAACATAAACAAACCGGCCATCTACACATGAACTCAAACAGCGAATAACTTGGTTGTTTGCCTATTTGCCTTGCCAGTTGCCACTGAACGCACCAAGATGGACATATTGACAGCAGCAGCTTTTTATGATTGCCTGAATGGACATTACCAATAGGTATATGCTATATACATAATAACTAGAAGACTTCATAAGAATCGAACTAAGTAAGTACCTTTACCTGTAAATTTTCTATGCTGTAAATAAAGAAACACAAAACGCTTGCCATTTGTGGACAGCAAACGAGAATATTTGGCTTATTTGAGATATTTTATGTGTGACAAGCGTTAGTTGCTTATTTGCACAAATAAACCAAATAGAAACGAATAGCTCCTCTACACATAAGCGTTTCGGGCAAATAAGACAAATATACAAATACGCTACACCAAGTGAAATTCCAGCATAACGAATACACCGACATGCGAAGATGATTTAGCGCAATTCACGTCTCGCCCCGTCAAGAGAGTGATGGCTCCTCTCATCTTTTTTTCCCTGTCGTTCGTAGGAGCGGCAAACGCATATAATTATAAACACATCACGTTGCCGTGTCGACGTATCGCAGTTAAGTAATCTAGATTGTACGTTGTGTAGCAAATCAAAGTCGACTGTCAGCAATCAGCGTGTTCCTCGCAGCGAGCGGTTCGCGTGCGCGCCGCGAGAGCCCAAATTATCGGCCCGCATCGCCAGCTAAGAGACACGCTATTAGATGTGTAAACGATCAGCTGTCAAATCGGACGCCTCGACAAAAATTATGCCGTTTTACTTGATAAATAAGCCGCACGACTCCATTTTCCTCATATTCTTTGTTTTTTGTGTGGCGAGGGCGGCCCGATATTCTTTTATTTTTTGTCTACTCGCTCAATTTTGTTTGAACATATATGTTTGGCGTGAAGTGCACTTGTTTGCTGCTGATTTATTCTTGTCTTATATTTTATTTTATTTATTCATTTATTTACTTATTTCATAAACAAATCAACATTTCAGTTATGACCAAGTCGTTGAGATGATAAACATGTATGGAAAGAAACATTTAAAAATATTATAAGTAGGGACATATATAATGGGCTATATGCATGCTGAGCGTTTGTGTGTTTGTGTGTTTGTGTGTTTGTGTGTTTGTGTGTTTGTCAGTATGTCCAAAGACTTCCCGTGGATCGTTATTCACCAAAATTAGTATGCAGTCTCTCTGGGTGACCCTAATCAAATTCAATCCGAGTCTCGCAGGTCCTCCTGCAGGTGCATCCTGGTTTACTTGACCTAGGAGAGGATATGACCAATAGGTAGATCAAGCATAGCCTATATGGGTATTTTGGAATCGTGCAGACGAGATAAACTTTTTGAAATGGGTTTTAAGGGTGCTGCTGCAGGTGTATGCTGGTTTACTTGGCATGTAGGAAGATCTGACCAATAGATATGAGCAAGCATAATGTATATTGGTATTTTTGGAATCGTGGTGAAAACAGAAACCTGTTGGAATAGATTTTAAGCCATTTGGGTGCTGCTACAGATGTATCCTGGTTTACTTGGCCCGAATGAGAGTCTGACCAATAGGTAGAGCAAGCATAACGTATATGGGTATTT
Source organism: Micropterix facetella (assembly GCA_027564375.1). Classification (NCBI taxonomy): domain Eukaryota; kingdom Metazoa; phylum Arthropoda; class Insecta; order Lepidoptera; family Micropterigidae; genus Micropterix; species Micropterix facetella. The sequence goes on along the minus strand of JAOPUG010000276.1, from coordinate 16,882,925 downwards.
TTGGAATCGTGGTGACGAGAAAAATGTATTGAGATAGGTTTGAAGCCATTTTGGTTAAGTCTGGGATTACCAATCACGAGACGGGCCATAGTTCCCGATGTATATCGCTACTTTTCCTGTTATTATAAATGTGGTAGTTTTGCACATTTAAAAAAAATCTATTATACCAATAATATCTAGTTAAGATGTTAGAAACAACTTCATCGCTTTTATTTTATCGTAAGTGAGACGATTGATGATCGTCGTGGGAATCAGATCTATAGTAGACGCATGACCCTTCCACCAGAAGACCAAAATATCATCTAAAAACTCTAATGTTCCAAGTTTTCCATTGTCTACGAATGGCAACTGCAGTGCCGCCAATCCTGAGTCAAAGCGAGTGACAGGATAATTGAAGTCGAAAGGAAACGCAAGTACGGAGAGAATGTTGGTGGAACATATCAGTATGTTGAACTGCACACATTGTAGTGCCAGTGTACATCGGCGACGGATGGACGGACGATCGATAGCGTGTATCTGTGAAGCTGACGACTGACGTGCATCCGCAATTCGCAACCGAGATCAGGCAACTTGTTGCTTCAGATTTTATTTTTATGTAATATATAGGTATTATTGAATATAACCAAACACAGTGTTATTCTTTTTTAACGCCTATGACATTGTATTGGCGATATTTATATTATCATTATGAATTTAATTAAATTGAATAATATATTAAAATATTGCAAAT
>JAOPUG010000276.1:16871793-16882095 GCA_027564375.1 Micropterix facetella | reverse complement strand
GTCTGGCGGGACACTGGCTATGACGACATGATGAGGCGCGATATAAAGGTAAGATTGAGTCAAAAAAATACGTTAACAAAGTTTAATTTCCTGGTGAAAAATCCCTGTTAATACTTACCCCTGTTACAACAAGCCCTTTCCTCCCCTACTAGAAAATTCGACATAAATATCAAAACGTGTAGGGGTCTATGTACAGAGGGCTCTGCCAATGTTAGTGGGGCGCATGCTGGCCTTCAATCGCGGGTAAAAGCTATCGAATCAAAAGCATTCCATGTGCATTGTATCGCTCATTCATTAAACCTGGTTGTTCAAGACACAATGAAACAAGTAGCTACAATAAGATTTTTTTAAATATTAATAGGAGAGCTTATTGTTTTGAATCACTACAGGCAGCTAATGATGCTCAATACTACCTTCTTCTGCGGCCGTTTTGCACAACAAGATGGTATTGTCGTATATCTTTCATTGGAAATGTGTACTGTTATGTTTTTTCAACGATACAAAAAGTTATAAAGATGACACCCCGGCGCAAAAGCAAAAAGGTTTTTAAAAAGTCTTTAGTCCTTCGAATCTGTTTTTAATATCAAATTTCTGATAGAAATTCTTGACTGGTTATATCGTCCCAAGGAACTGATAAAATTTTCAAATCGTTTGGAAATCTACTCTCGACTCAGCGTATATCTTGGAATTCGATGAACCTAAAACTCCACAAATAAGAAGAAGACCTATAGATAGACGACTCTACAAATGAACCGCACAACTTGTCCACGCCAGCTAACTTTTATCAAAAAATATAATGTGAAGTGTTAGATAAAGTCGTAAGCTGCTTTGAACAGCGCTTTACTAAAAATGCTATGACACACTTAAGAAACATGGAGCTATTTTTCTTACTTGGCAAAATGATACAAGAAACAGTATTACGGAGTTTTACGAAGATGACTTTGATTTGCATCGTATGGTTCTTCATCGTAACATACATTTTAGATATTGTACGAACAAAAAATGTCAGGCTGAATAACGTAGTAGATGCTGTTTCTTTTACAATTTCTTAATGCGAATCTACCATAGATATGATACCTGAAGTCATCAAATTGTTAAAAATCGTTTTAACTATTCTAGTATCGATATGCAGCACCGAACGGTCATTTTCAGCATGGCGATTAAAAACTTATTTAAGAAGTACTATGACACAGAAAAGACTGAATGAGCACATGGTAGTGCATATAAACTGAAAAATAGCATGTCGCATTAGAACAAAAAAAAAATTAAGTATCATGTTTTCTGCTAATAAAAATTAGGTATAGGCAACGCGCTGATAAAATAATTATCATTTCAAATTTGTATTTTATTTTAAGTTGGTACAAGGGTGCAATGATGTGAGCATAATAGGTACTCTGAAAAAAAACTATAGGTTTATAGATTATCATTCTTTATAATTAGATTGGTAATTTTTTCCTATCTTCTTTTCCTCTCTTCTGTGTCTCTATATTTATAAAGTAAATGCAATATATTTTTGGCCTATTGCCTTGCCTGTCTGTTCGTTTATAATTCGAGTCTACTGGACGGATTTGCGACAGATTGGTAGGTAAAATATTTATTCGTCGGTCCGTATGCATTTCTCTTCTCGAATTTCAACATTTTTTTAATCAAGTCACCTGAGTCGACTGCATGAGCACCCACGAGGTTTTCAAAAAGTCGGTGCAGCTGATGATGCCTGAGAATAAGATGGAATTACAGTAGAGCTCTTGAAAGCTGAAAAAACTCGTGCTAAAGAGCAATTCGATTCAATTCGATTCATTTGCTTTAAAACTTTTCAAATATAGACAATTACAAAAAAAATATAAATTTGATAAAACAATATTAATATAAAAACATTATTAGCAAAATATCGTATTGTAAACCAAAATGTTCTAATGTTTTTATACAAAAATGAGGTAAGTATTTAAATAAATAATAATTATTAGTAAAAAGTAACAGGAAAAATAGCGATATACATCGGTAACTTTGGTCCGTGCCGTGATTAGTAAACCCTGACTTATCCAAAATGACTTAAACCCATTCCAATAAGGTTTCCTCATCACTACGATTCCAAAAATACCCATATAAGCGATGCCTACTCTACCTATTGGTCAGATCCTCGTCCAGGCCAAGTAAACCAGGATACCTGCAGCAGCACCCAAATGGCTTCAAATATATTTCAATGCGTTTGTCTCGTCACTACGATTCCAAAAATACCCATATTCGCTATACTGGCTCTACCTATTGGTCAAATCCTCCTCCAGGTCAATTAAACATGGATACACCTGCAGTAGTACCCAAGTGGCTTGAAACCTATTCCAATAAGTGGTTCCATCACCACGATTCCAAAATATCCAAATCCGTTATGCTTGTTCTACCTATTAGTCAGATGCTCCTCCAGGCGAAGTAAACCAGGATACACCTGCAGCAGCACCCGAATAGCTTAAAACCTATCCAACAAGTTTCTTTTGTTACAACGATTACATACAAACATACCCATATACGCTATTCTTGCTTCACCTATTTGACAGATCCTCCTCCATGCCTAGTAAAGCAGGATGCACCTGCAGCAGTACCTGCGGGAATTGGATCGAATTTGCTGTCACCTGTTGTTGCGTAGGGTCACCCAAAGAGGCTGCATACAAAATTTGATGAAGATCGGTCCACTGGAAGTCTTCGGATATACGGCCAAACAAACGCACAAACGCACAGCATGCATCTGACTATAATATGGCCTGTCCTACGTAATACGTAAGGACATTCAATAAGTTCTTGGTATAGATAGGTTTTAACCTATGTTAGTATACTTTTATATACTGACCATATACATTCACTTATAACCAATAAATAAAAATAAAAATGGAAAAACATTTTTTTTTTTGATAATGTTGAAAATAAACGCTACCAATATGAGCAATTTTACATTTTTAGTAAAATTAGAACATCGCGCTGTTATTAAATTCTTAACCAAATAAGGTAAAAGCCAAATCGCCAGGGGAATCTGGCGCTTCGTTTATCTACTATCCAAAAGTGGTCGAGTGAATTTAGACGTGGGAGGCAGAATATCGAAGATGACTCTCGCGTCGGCCGGCCTGTCGAAGCATCTTCACAGGAAATTGTTGAAAAAGTGGAGAAAATTATATTGGAAAACAGCCGAGTGAACATCAAATCAATAGCTGAGAGACTTGGCCTTTCTACTAATAACAAACACATCATCAACATGACCAGCTTCATATATCCAAAAGTGACCACGAGATGGGTGCCGCGAATGCTGACGCCGCAACAGAAATAAACGCGAGTGGAATGCTGTTCGCAGTTTTTGAAGCTATGTGGAAACAATCCAGACGCGGTCATCGAAATAATTGTTACTGGAGATGAAACGTGGTTTCATAATTATGACTCTGAGAGCAGGTAAGAGTCGATGCAGTGGCATATTAGAAGATCAGCTCATCCCAAGAAATTCAATGTCGTTCCTTTAGCCGGGAAGGTCATGGCCACCATCTTTTGGGATTATCAGGGGATATTGCTGATAGACTATAATGGATAAAGGTCACGGCAATATACTATGCCAATATTCTATGGCAATTAAGAGCAGTCTTTAAAAAAAAGGAGGGAGAAATTGGCCAAAGGTGTGCTGCTTCTGCATGATAATGTTTCAGTTTACACCGCTCTGATTGCAAAGGCTACCACGCACAACTGCGGGTTCGAAACCATGGACCACCCACCGAACAATCCAGACCTAGCCCCCAGTGACTAGTTTTTATTCCCGAACTTGAAGAAAGATCTCCGAAGGAATCGATATGCTGACGATAAAACACTGAAGGCGGCTGTGACCGATCATTTTGTCAACCAAAATGAAAACTACTTTTATACGGGCTTAAACAAAATAATTGACAAATCTAATAAATGCATTGAGTTAAGAGGGGACTACATTGAAAAAAAATACATCTGCTTATCTTTGTTTTCATACCTATAATTAGAACTTATTGAACGCCCCTCCGAATGGCCTTAAATCTATTACAACAATAGCGTAATAAAATAAGTCTTAAGTATCAACCTCTATATAAATCATGAATATTAAAAAAAACAATCATGTAAAAGCAAAATAAAGAGATGATCAAAAAAAAAATATCAACATAAAATGAAGCATAATATGTACATTATTTAAAATTTACAATATTTTCTAAATAACATTAGTCCTAAATACAAATGCAAATAGTTTTTGTCATAAATTTCTATGCATTGCCCCATAAAATTAGATAAACTTTCTTAGTCGAAACTTAGCTCATTCTTATTTCTAATGGTTATGTGTAAGTTTTGTATAATTATTTGTAGTATTTGCAAAAATATATTGGCTAAGTAACGGTGAGGATATTAATGTATTTAAAAAGATTTTTAAATTTACTACGACCTAGTCGATATATCGAAGCGATAGTCTTTTTTTTGTAATATCAAGGTGGTTTTAACATCAGCGGCCATACCCTAAACAGTACATAATAGGCTATGAAAGTTGCTGAAATAGGCGGCCTTTAATACGATTTTGTCAGAACTCACAAATCAAGATGCAAGATGCATTGTCGAGATAAACTATAATGATGTCCTTTAGCAATAGAGTAACATAGGATAAGCAAGAGGAAGTAAAAGATGTTATGACGCAAATAAGTAAAAACGAAAATTTTCTGAAACAATGGACAAATATTAACCATTTTAAGTTAGTTATGTAAGCCTATGTAAATCCTTCAAGATATTAAAAATACAGCGGATTATTACCATATTTCATTGCAAAGTCAACCGTTACTAGAAACAAAGAACACATAAATCGAAGATACGTCAAATTAAAACCCAATCGCGTGTCTGACTTTTGACACGCCAACATCATCCTAATTTGAATTTACATTACGGAACACTGCTCCGATTGTATTGAATTGCATATAACTCCTGTTGATGGCTCCAATGATAAAGTGCTAAAGCTATAGCGGTGATGACGGCATAACATGCCATGATGCATTAAGGTAATTTTTAATTTTCTTTATCGCTTGCGATGAAGTTTTATCGATGATAAATACTGCTATCAGCGCATATTAATGCATTACACTGTTCCATTTTATAACAAGTTTACTTTTTTTTACTTTTGTTCTGAAAAGAAATGTTCCCAAAACTTGAAAACTCCCTAATCGGTACCTTTCCAACATATCACAAATTATAAACTGGTTTTACTTAGCAAAACAATAATTATTAAGTAAGTATCTATGTCCCTACTTATTTTTCGTAATCGCTTAATACCCAACAATTCATCACTGTCATATTTTGTCCGTCTATATTTACACGATGGAACGTCTCTTTCGGGTGAAAATTGGGTGTAGCGATAACCGGGGCCTCAGTCGTCATTATCATGATTAATCGTTAATAATTTCACGATAACGGTCTGATGTTGTCGGATACCCTGCAAGCAGAGGCGGTTTAATGTCCACGAATGTCCTTCGATCGATCATTGGAGGCTCGCTGATAAAACCGACACGAAATCAATAAATGTTTGTAAATAACCTGACTTGTTGCAGTTTTAACTGTCTCCATAAATATAGGCAATGAGCGTGTCGTGACTGCGGCCTATCAATCCAATATAGGCGCTAAGCATACACTCTAAATTGGATAACAATAAAGATGGCTAACACTAAATATAGAACTTGAAAATTATTGAGGTGAAGATTGTACAGAGACGACAAAACAAAGCAGATAAAGGACGAGTAAAGCAGAAAAACGACATGGCCAATTTACAAATAGTGTCAAGATAAAGTGGAAGAACGACAGGACAAAGTCAACAATTCTTTAATTACCATTAATTTGAGACTAATACCAATCAAAAAGTCAATAGCAAGTAAGCACAAATAAATTAATAAAGTTATATATTAATCTCGATACCGTTTTACTGCTAGATGTAGCAACAAACAATACCAGTATTGAACAAAGATGTCTCGTGAAAGTCAGCCTGAATGACAGATAATATTCTCACTTATAAAAGTAACTTGTGCCGTTATAGTAAATAGTGTTGTTAATTGAGTAGTAATATTAGTGATATTAAAGATCATTGCAGCGATGATTGCCGTTGTTTCTCTCACACACTACCATTCTACGTATACATGTATGTCTTTACAAGGGGTATTCACAACATCGTAAGTCCCTTGATTAAAATTATTACTATTATTATTAATTGTTATAAGTAGACCGTCACTATATCGGGGGCTTGGAGCGGTTATGTGAACCCGCATTATATATAGGCTGAACCGCGTTATAACGAAAGACAATACAATAGTTCGCTCATGCAGGTACACTTGAGATCTTAATGTATTCACTATATTGTGTATATATGATACAATATTATAGTACCTTCTATGTAATTAAAAATCACGACGTGTTAACCAGTAAAAGTTCATTTATCAATCACAAAGTTAATTTCACATATGCTCAATAAAAAAATCTGTAATTTTATTCTGCTTAGACTTGCTGCTTAGAATTTGTTTAAAATGCCCCTTTTTAGTGATGCAATTTGCTACGCTTTAATGCAGTTTCACCCGTTTCATTATGTTTCCATGCCTTTTAATATCTCGTTTGTAGTAAGATGCGGGCCAAAAGTATGGCCAGGCATTTCTCCATTACCTTCTTCTTCGTCCATCTCTCCTTCACCGCAAACCGTCTCAACAATCATTATGTCAGACAAATGCTCAAAAATATCTTTGGTGTTATCCACTGTTACCCATTTGTCTTAAATATAGCTTGTCACTTCGGGCTCATCTAATATTTTATGAATTCGGGTCATGTCTGAAGCAGATAAATAATTCAGTGACATGTTTACATCCGATGTCGAAACGGTTGCTTGAGGTGTTTCTTGCAGATCCGATTAAGTTAATTGTGTATCCGATTCAGCAGTTGTGTATTGTTTCCGCGGTGATAGCTTGCCGTGCAAGCCCAGACGCAGGACGTAGTACTGTAGCTTGCAGATCAACTGCCGGCCGACGACTGACAAATGAATGGAACCCGGCCCGCCCCCGCTTCCCGCGCGCGCCTGCCGTCACTGAGTCTAATTTAACATTTAAGTGCAATCGCCACCTTCCGCGTTATATCCGAATCCGCGGTATAACAATCCACTTTATAGCGATGGTCTACTGTATTAGAATATTTTCCCTAGATGTAGCGACGCTAAAATCTTAGCTATACCATATAAGTGCGAAAAGTCCGACAATTAAATGTCCAGTCGGTAAGCCAAACTTGTTTTTCTTGAAATTATTCAAGTTTGCTTTTTAGTCTCAAAGACCCTTTATAGAGTCAGGTCTGTCATCTTAAAAGATTGAAAATGATATTAATAATATACATATAATAATAATAGTATAAGTGAGAAGAGTTCGACAATTAAATCTCCAGTCGGTATGCAAAACTTGTTTTTATTCAAATATTTAAGCTTGCTTTGTAGTCTCAGAGACCTTTTATAGAGTTACATATGCCATCTTGAAAGATTGAAAATGATTATAATAATAATACAAACTGATATAATTAAATCTTGAAGGCTAATGCGCCTCTCATCTAGTGACGACAACTATCGCGGCTGTTTGACATTATAAACAAAATAAAATAAAATAAATTTACCGCGTGACGTTTGTAGCACCCAACGTTTCGGCGTTGTCCAGGTGGGCTATCTACCTTAGATAACGGCGGTTGTAACATCGCCAAACATCGGGTGCTACAAAGTTTACGAGGAAAATTAATTTTATATTATTTTATCTATGGTTCTATCAATAGTTAAATTCTCCTAATATCCCCAATGGTGATCTTTCGATCTCAAATGGCTATGTTTCGGTGATTTCATTGCTGAGGCCGAGTGTTTCAATATAGGATCGAAAGACGAACAATTAATAAGAATTCATAAAAAAAAAATAGGGTCTGTCATCTGCCTTGTGACTATATCCGACATATAATCTCTGCGTGTTTGTCGCTAACTAAGTATATGGACATATATACCTAGTAGTCAAATATATCAATCAAGATCTCGCCTTCAGTGATGATCTCGTTGACGCCATAGTGCCATAGTGCCAATTATTCATTATATTGTCATGTTACAAATACAGAGGTTGTTTTAGGAATTAATGGCTCTAGAGGGATCTATTGGGATTGGCTAATAATCACTGATAGAGCGATCGTGGTGAATAGCCCTAATATATTGGTCGATAAAATGCGCGGTAAACTTATTTAATCGTCACAATTATACTAATTGACGGTAACCTTGACAAAGCCGATTGCGGATATCCGTGTCTCTTCTACAGTAGGTACTGTATCAGCGATCGGCGATCTTCCTAATAGCTCCCAAAATTAGACCCCAACATACCCCAAAATTTTATGACTTACTTAAAATCCGTATTGCTCCATTGAGGCCAACTGTAAGCCAAATCGACCGCCCCACATATCCTCTGTAGAAACACTTAGCTGGTGTCCTCCAACCGCTTATGGGCAAAACGAAATCGTATTTGAAAGGCTCACGGCATTTCGTAAGCAATGTTAAAAACTTAAAACTGCACGAAGACGAAATTATCGTGAGTTTTGACGTCGAATCTCTCTACGAGGTCGCCCATTTCGGAGTGCCAAACAGTAGTGAGAGACAAACTAAAGTCTACGGACTTCCCGACTAACTACGGCGATATGCTTCAACATTGCCTGACATCCTGCTACTTTCTGTGGAGCAGCGATTATTACAAACAAATCGACGAAGTAGCAATGGGATGCCCCGTATCGCGATAGTTAGCGAATTATACATGGAATATTTTGAGGTACTAGTCATCAAAACCCCAAAAATTAAACTCATTCTTTAGCTTCGCTGCGTGGACAATACTTTCTGCACCCTAAAGGGTAATAAAAAAACGGTGGAAGAATTCCTGGGTCATTTAAACTGAATGCACCCAGATTCGCCTATGAAGGAGAAGATTACGGCTCTCTGGACTTTTTGGATGTAAAAGTGACGAGAAGTGACAATACTCTCAAACATACATTATATCGGAAGCCCACACATACGGACAGATATTTGCATGCCAGCTCACGCCATTATCCCTCTCATCTACGTTCAGTGCAAATGTCGCTAGTGACTGGAGCACGCGATCTATGCGACGCTGAGCATTTTCCGCAGGAGATGGAACATGTTGAAGATGTCATTAGGACAAATGGCTACGGAAAATAGCAAGAGACAAGCACACGATCCAATACAGATGAAACTCTGAAACCGAGCAGATCACGAGCATTCTTACCATACGTCAAAGTCGTGACAGATCGAATAAGTAAGATGCTATATAAAAACGATCTTCAAACCGACCCAAAATATAGTTCACTCTATGAGGCCTGTAAAGGATGTAATACCACTACAAATTCCGGGTGTGTGTAAAATCGAATGCACCTTTGGGTTAGCCTACGTTGGATAAAGGAAACGGCCTGTAGCTACTCGACTGATGGAACACATCAAAGGGTTAAAACGTTCAGCGAGAAGAATTTGCGATCTGCGAATACATATTGGATAGCGGAAATGAACATTCATGCAGTTTGAGTGCAGTTCGAAAATTCAATTGTGCTATCCAAAGAACAATTTTACTTTCCGAGCATGATCTGAGAAGCCATAAAAATAAAAAGAAACGCGAACAAAAGAGACGACGGTTTCAAACTATTTACTACGTGGAATCCTCTTTTAAAATGTTCTCAAGGCCTATCGCCGAATACAAGACACAGTGAGTACTGTGTGCACGGTGGATTTTCTAAATTCACGTACTCGCGGCTCCACCACCATTATAATATATGTAGTGACAACTGACAAAGGCGGTCGCAACATCACCAAACGTCGGTTGTTAAAAAAATATATTTATTTATAATGCCAAAACAACGGCGATAGTCTTTGATTTTAAAAACATACAACATATTAAAATTTGATGATGGCCCCTTTTTCCGTACCACCGCTTCGGATACTAATCGCGACTCGACACATCAGAATCGCGCATCTATTCCCACAGCATAGCTAAAAAAAACGAAAACCGACAACACAAAACGAGCGGATCTTTTGACTTTGTAATAAGCATTCAGTCGGCGCTGCAGCGGAGAGCCTCACTTGTCGATTTTTTTCCGGAAAATACCATCTAAGCATCGCGTGGCAGTGTTAGTACTCAAATCTGGAATCCTTATTTTACCAAGGACATAAATCTACTTGAAAGTGTATATTGTAGAGCGATAAACCTGTCAGAAACTCTAAGAAAAATGGTCATA
>JAOPUG010000276.1:16639129-16650177 GCA_027564375.1 Micropterix facetella | reverse complement strand
GAAATTTTAAAAAAGGTATTTTTAATATGGCTGAAAAAATGTCTGTGATTTTGCGATTTTCAATTTTGCGGCGGAACCTTAACTCTGTTGACCATTAAAAAATTTAATTTATAAACAAATTGATTTCTTTGTTTAAAAAAAAGTCCTTTCCTAAAATTACGCGCACTAACTTCAGTCCGCTGGACCAACTATCTCATGGCGCTCCACCAAAACCTCCGGCTTCGCCTCTTGCACCCCACTTCCTCTTCCCTCCTCCCACAGTATCACCATATTTCACATGTCATAAATTACACACATTATGAAATTAGGATTCCGTACTTGTTGTTTTAGAGTTTTTTTAAAACACAGCTACGTATTTACCACTTTTTTTAAAATTCGCTTATTCAAAGCTCCACCGAAAAGTTTCAGTTTTCGTCTCTTCTTTCACTGTTGCTGCTATGTGATGTATTCGTTCAAAGCTATTCTGAAAATTTTCCACCCCCATTCTCTTCTAAGCCAGCCTTCCTTATCAAGGACATATTTCCCATCTCCAATATTTTCTGTTTAATGAAAAATGACTCATAAATCACAATACGATTCATAATTCTTTAACCATTTCCATTCACAATTATATTTTATTATGGTCTGGATTAATTAGAAAAAATAAGAACAACTCGTAATAAATCAATTATTCACTAGAATTCTGTTAGAATTAACAAATCCGAATTATTAATCTTCATGCGTAGCTAATGCATTGATACAACATCTACACATCCATTACAACCGTGAACAATTAATAATTTGCAGCACAATAGGAATCATGTGTGGTGCTGTCGGGTTGGATATAATATCCTGATCTGCGCCTATTCATATGTTAATTTCAATCGAATGATGTAACGATAGTGTGTCACATAAAGTGTAAATCTTATTTTTTTTTCACCGACTACATTAGTGTGGCAATGGGCACGAACACAATTATCCTGGCAATAAATTAACATTTAACGTACACACTAATGACCCTCTGATGACATGACAGCTCGTTGATATTTTGGCCCGTGGGTTGTTTAATTTGCGCTTTAAATAGCAAGATATTTGTGTCGTAGTGAGAACGTACCATGTACTCGTATTTAGGCATTTTTAAACAAAGAGATGTGTAAAAACTTAATTAATAAATGACATTATATCTCCCAAGTGTAACTTAGTAAACAAGAAAAAGAATTGATGAAATAAAAGAATAATTCTTGAATGAAGAGTAAATAGCGTAACTGCGTCCATGATAGGTACAATGAAGCAACAGGCATTTCAACGTACATATGATGATGATGTAGAATGTAGATATATTCATATCAAATTAATAAGATCGTACAATATGTCAAAGTAAAACTTCTGTTTAAGTATCTAAGGAACTGAGGAATCTTGGATTGCAGATTGTTGAAGATGAAGTAAGAATATAATGATGACACAAATGTAAAAGAATGATAAGATCAGAAATGACCAACATATTTTTTTCCATCAATATATGTATATCATTAAATACCACATTTTAATGATATACATATTTGATGTACACATAGAGATTATTAACACTTTTTGAAACATTAGAATAAAACATAGACAATGGGCCTTGGCCAAGATTTCAACAAAATGTTAATAATAGCAGGGATTTTCAAAACTACTACTATATCATATCTTTCAATTCCCAAAACATTCCAGCATGAGCATTATTCTATTAATCTCATGCTATATTATTGTCGATATATTACTCAGAATGGCATACTATTTTCACGTCAAATTCTTTGTTCTTATCGTTAAAATCAAGTTTTATGATGGCTACGTCCGCTGCACGACCTCAGTATTCAACGACACCAACGCATCTCGCGAAATGATTGCTGTATATTAATGCGATACGATGATTTATGCTCCTTTAACAATTTCCCATTCTCTTGATCGTCGGTGGCTTACATAAGCGACAACGGCAGCGACTGGAGGAAACATTCGGGTACGAGTTAAAGTGCAAAGCTACACAAACTTAGTTTTCTTCTGTCATAGTGACCAAATACAAAGAGGATAATTTGCGTATGTATATTATTTTGTGTGGCTCTAGAATTACAATGGTATTAATGATATAGGAAAATCACCAATGAACATAAAACAATGTTATCAACATTAGCACCGAAAATGTTAAAACATCAACTATATTAGACTGATGTTTTAACCGAAAGCTCATTGTGATATTTTTTTCCTTTTTTGAAGGAAACTCACACCATAAATCTTTATTCTGTTAACATATCCTAGCCTTAAATTACCACCGATCTTTTTCGCAAGCTATCTCTTAATGCCACGATTTCTTTTACCTCTCACCTCCTTCTAAACCCATTCCATCTCTCTCAAAACGCCTCCCCATAGATCTAGCATCCGCAATCTCGCCGTTATGGCGGATTTGGCGTTGCGCAAAAATACGCGGCCTGTGAAATACGACGCTGTACATCCACATGATAAAATACAGCATTAAGGTATCATTACAATGATATACATGTGTGCCAGATAATGCCGTTTATTTCTAGGGTTATTTATGCGCGCACGTCATAAAGTGATATACGCAGCTTATATAGCATTCGCTCAAACTTTTGCCTCCATGTTTGTTACTATACGAGACGACACTTCTAGCTTATAAAATGTGATATTTTTTCATTAATCCTGAGTTCTATACATCCGCTAACGGCTGCAGCTCTCACTGCAATTATTTTCGCACGAGCGAATGTTTCAGTCGCCGAGCCCAGATGACCATTGCCGGAGACCTCTTCCGCTGTCATGTCACTTTTAACGATGGACCCACGCATGGGTCCATTTGTGATGAGTTCACCCAGGAGGCAGCTCAGGTGGCGTCGTGTGTGTCGGATAATCTGTGACTCCAGACGTGGCTATCTCCGATTCCGCAGACGGCGGACGCTGCGGATTCCAGCGACAGTCACAAGATTGCCCTATTTCGGTGGTCGTCCGTATAGCTTTTCTTCAGGGCAGCGTCATCCTCTCGGGGACGGAACAGAATTGCTTTTACTTTGACCTTCACTGTTGTCGCGGGCTTTTGACCCATGGATTTCGAGATCTTGGAGCGCACAGCTTTGTCCTGGGCTCATCCTGGCCATCCCGCGGATTATTTTGGCCTGCCGATCGATCTGGCGACTATCAGAGTTAGAAACTGTGACCGCCTTATTAGCGGTGAGAGTTAGCGCGTCTGGCGGAAAGGTAAAGCGTCAGTCTCACCTACAATATATTGTAGGTCGTCTCACCTACAGGATATTGATTTTCTTCGGTTTGGCCGCCATACCACTCAAACCGTGGGAGTCACGGCGAGTTCAAAGGAAAACTACATAGACTGGCGGCAAATTCGGACAGGGCCACGGTTGACGGCATTTTAAGAAACTTTTTAGCACTGGGTATTGAGTAATTCGACCACGCTGAAAACAATCTTGCCCAGTGCCAGCCCTTCCCCCGCTTCTTCCCCTCCCCTTCTCCCCCAAAACCTGTTCCTTACCGCGACATTTATTAGAGATAAAAGAAATCTGCCAACAAAAAAAAATCATTAAATTCTCTACAACATTTGTTAACGGATTATTTTGATAGGAATAATTAGTTATGAAGCATGTGTATTCAAACTACATTAAATTATTTCTTTTTGCAAAAAAAATCATTTGCTCTCATTTTATCGATAAACGGCATAGTACAAGTTTCCAAGTATCGAGAATCCCATTTTAGAAGGTTCAAAATTTTACTTTATATAGCTGATGAAATAGTTAGCATGAAACGGTGAAGACGACGCTTAAACTTTTGTATGGCAGGTACCGACAATCTCATTTTAGATGATTGAAAAGGCTACTGTGCATAACTGATGATATTTGGCATCACATAAAAAAGTGCATGAGGTCATTATTTTTACATTGGGGTTATTACTTCCCAGAATTGGACTTTCGCTCCGCCGAGTTGGTATGCAGTGTGACGTATTTGTGACGAATATCGATTCTCGATATTAGTACTCGAAGCTTGCGGCAGCTTCTGTCTGCACGGCGAGCTGTAAATCGTGAACTAATTAATATTCGTACGATAATAAGTTAGGTGTTGTTTTGTAGGTTAATGTGTCAAGATTACTTCGCTTCTTAGCTATTTTATCACAGCTTCGGCCGTTTTTCAATAAATTAAAAACACACGCAAACCTTCCCAAAATACAAAAAAAAAAAAAAGTTCCGGCAAACATATTTCATAACTAATTAGTCCAATTTAAAAAAAATGGTATCAAATGTTGTGGAGAATTTATTAAACATTATTTTTGTCTTTGTCAGATATCTTTTATCCCTACTATTTTTTTAGGAAAAAAAATCCGGTGTTAGGGACAGATTTTGGGTGTAGGGGGAAGAGATCGGGGGAAAGGCTGGCACATGGCCGAATAATGTTCAGCGAGGTCGAATTAGTCTAAAAAGACACGGGGCCAAAAAGTTTCACAAAATACCGTTGGATGTCGAAAGCAAAAGCAACTTGAGATTTTTCCGCCAGTCTAACATGTATTTGTTTTATTAGTGATTGTTACCTGTTACGGACGAACCCGTCCACCCCGGAGTGTTTCAACGAACTTTATCGCTATACCTTCCCGGATTGAAGCACAGAGACTTCTACAATTCTACGTACCAAGCTCCACCACAGCCCGCGAGAGGCCAATGCCAAATCAAGAGGCACTGGGATTTTTCATACCCAGTTGGCTCTCCTCGTGCCCTCTCTCCCAAATTTAGACGGATTTGAAGAACTTATGTATTTAAACTCACCATTGACCCGTGGTATGTTTGTGGACTCGGTTGTCAGACTGCGGGAGTATGGTATTGTCCGATATTGGAGGTCGCGCAAGTTTAGTTGCTGGATGTGGTTACACATTGGCCAGCTGCCTGTATTGTACCCTGATCTGGTCAGTTGTAGGGTGCCCTTCTCCGCTTTTGGTATGTGGAGCACTGGATGTCGCTTTGGGAGAACGTGAGAGGGCCGGGGAGTGACTTACGGGGGAGTCCTTGACGGTATCAGTTGGGGGCAGCTTCCTGCCCAAAGTAGCCCATGATTGTGTACCGTACCTAACTGCCCCTCGTGGGCGCCTTTCTATGTTGCACGGGCATGAATCTAGACCCTCCCCTTTCCCCCTTTTGGCGGAACCAGAACCTCGTGTTAATGCTCTTGAGTTAATCTTGTTCTATCCTCGCCCTCGCTTGATCTCACTCGATCTTTCGAAAAATTTTGTAATTGTTATATTATAAATAAATTGGAATTACTTAACTTTTATCATCAATAAACCGATCTTGCCATAGTTCTTAGAGTCTCTTTACTCTATCCCTCGCGTGTTACTCTTCTGGTACGATCAAGGCAGTCGTTGCATGACATCTCGGCTAGATAAAATGACCAATGTCATTAAAACTGTTCTAGTGGTGGCTTAGGTTCCTGTTCTCGTCTTCCGTCTTGGACCATAAAAAATATCTTGTCCAAAATCTCCAGCGCGTCTGCTAACTTTTGTCCCCCGAGCGAAACTCACGATGGTGATTTTTGCATACCCATGGGTCGATACTTATGATTTGCACCCATCGATATATAAGGCAATATCGATGCTTGCATCAGACTAAACGCAAAATTTCCGAGCGCTCTTGCTCACCAGAACCATAGTATAATCTGATTATTCTATGCCAGAACGGAAATCTTTCCATACATATTGTCTCTCGAATTCGAGTGGGTGATTATACGCTGAAAATTGCTCAATCCGCTGCGGCTCTACAGAGGAAATACAGCGAATTCCTTGACCTCAGTTCCCTATGAAAGAGTAGCACTTTGAAAGGCCGACTTGCATTCTTCGACTTTGCATTTAAAAAGGCCATTCAGCGTGAGATTGCGTGACACTTCGTATTCAATTCGCGTGTTGAATCCTACGGACTTTTTAGGAAAAGTAATGGGTTCTTTTTGCGATTATAGTAATGCAGGTTGAGGTTTAAAACGTCGTTGAAAGAAACAATGCGTTAAGTCGAGTAATATATTAGGTTATGGTTAATATGTAGGAATACGTCCGTAGCATATAGAATCAGCAAAAAATATCCCTAGATTAGTAACAACAGCCGTGAAATTGGCTGTGTTTATCGTAGTGAGTCGCATAACAGGTCAGATTCCAGTATAATATAAAGGAAAACTAGCAGTATTATAAAACATCCAAGTTCTTTTCAAGACATTGGGCGCTGGGCTCAGCTCTAATCATTTCATCCATACCACGAATAAAATTAATCACCGAAATGATTTTTCAAGCCGGATACTTCGTCTAAAAGTTACAGTCCGTTATGTCATTCAGCTTTATATTTTGGAACTCAAGAATACATAGTTCGATATCAAAAATTATGTTAATAATCTTTTTCGTATTATTTCGGATAGCTCATAAAAAGTTGGTGACGGATGAAGACGTGATTTCTCAGTCATTCGTTGTTTGGCAGCTCCCTGATCTATTTCAGGTATGGAACCCTAAAACTTATCGGCTCGTGTAACAGAACTGAACATATTGGCGGAAGAATTTTTGAAATCAGACAACGCGCTCTTGGGTTGTGGCCTCTTAAGCCTATTATTGTAACTCAAGATCGCAGAGTCGAATTTCGAAATGTCTTCGGTGATCGGTTTTTCTTATTAATTTGGAGATCTAATAAAAAGTTGGTTGTCTAAAAATGTCAGTTTCCAGTCGTCTGTTTTTATGGCAGCTCCCTGACTTGGTTTATGGATAGTACCCAAAATCTAATCAGCTCTTGCCATTGATGAATAAAATAGATAGGCGAAAGAATTTAAAAAATTGGACACAGGTTCTTGAGATGTCGTCAAGCCATACAGGCAGAATTTTTCGTTTTTCTGATTCTACATAATTAATAATCTAAAATAGGGAGAATTTTGATTTCGAGCAAAATCTATTTTTGATTTTTTTTGGAAAATAATACGACGCTTCGCACCAACCTTTTGGGAGGGTCGAGCTGGTGCTAGTGCAACTAAATAATAAAATAATATACATAGTTATGATGTGTAATCGTTTGCATGCATTCCAGCAAGCATTAGCACTGTCCGCTACAATAATAATATAGTGGTCTATTTGTTTTATTTGATATGGATCGATAGACAACCCTTCGAGGGTTGTTATTATTTCAATGTACCTTTTTGAATACACATTGTGTTTATATTTTAAAAATATTTCTTCACCCTATTAACTAGAGAAGAAGGCCAAGTAGAAGATTAGGGGAGGATTTTAATGCGACCAATCGAGATAAAGGACCAATTAATGTGTCTTTAATACATATGTTGACAAATTCGTAAATACAAAAACACATGCATTTTAAAATTTGAAAAAAAATATAGCACACTAATAAAGGGAGATTTCATGAGTAAGAATAGGATCATTATATCGAAATGACTATTACATTCGCAAAAAAAATGCCAAAATTATGAAATTTACAATGTTAAAGGAGAATTCAAAATTTGGCCGCTGTGTAGAAGTATCAACAAAAATAATTCATTTAGGTAAAACAATATGCAAACCTTGAGAAGTAAATATTTTAGGTTTTTGATTATTTTGTTTCTACGAATTATTAGAATGTCTTAAACTGTTGGAAACTAAAATGTCGTAATGTTTTATAACTTCTTGTGACATGTATATTGTTTTAGACGAAAAGCAACAGTAGGTGTATGTAAATGTCAATGATCCATGTTCTCGATTACAATTAATGCAAAAACTTATATACCTAATCTTGAATTCTTTCTACGCTTAGTAAATATTAAAATATATTTATTTATTTCAGGAAACATAATATTGTTTTCTACATTAAGTTTTCCATAGATCAAGAAGCCACTCTTTATCACTTTGTTTTTTTTTTTCAGAAATATATATTGCGTATTTTCTGTGTAAACTCTTTTTAATAGACATGAAAGAAACCCCATTAGGCCACAGAAAGTTATTATCTTGTTATTATCTCCTATTAAATCGTTATTATCTTAAAATCGTTCAAAATACAGGAAAAGTGCAACATTTTGCTGAGAAACTTTATTTACGGTAGTAAATATCAATCGAATGAAACTTTTACAATACAAAATATAGTTAGATTAGATTCTAGTAGAACGGGCTGTTTGCTATGCATATAAGTCGGATTTTGAATTAAGATTATTGGCCGATCCCAAAAAAAGATCCCTTCTTTGAAGAAGTTCATTTGAATGCAGAAAATCTCGATCGTTCGGTAGAATCGCTGAAAACAATGACGGCAGGTGAAAAGTGTCTATCTACTAAGGGTTCTAAAATACTAAAATGCTCAAATAGTTCTTAAATACTTCAAATAGTTCTCTCGCTTTTCTCTAATAAGTTTGTGGTATGTGGCCATTTGTCATGAAACTGTTTTAGAATTAGTGAGTTAATTATACCAAGGCTAGTTTTCCGTATCGAAATCATCGTATCGGCCAGTCACTTATCGAAACCAAGAATGGGTATTTTTTTGTAATTGACTCACATTTCAATTTCAAAATCGGGAGTTATTACTCCCGTTTAAAACACCTGGCGACTTGAAGCGCTATTCCTTAGCAAGAATATATATTTTTCTTTACCCGTAAATGTAAAAGATATTCAAAATAGGATTTTGTGAAAGAGGGTGGTGACTCTTAGCACTTGCACGCACACATGATTACGCTTCGCGCTGTAAAGTATGATATTGTCATAGCTTAAACCACTTAAAAACCCAGTTAATAATCGGCTAATGACTGATCCAATCAAGCAAAACAAAACAGAAAACAATATAAGTTTCCATAAAACAAAACAATATAGCTACGTATCGTGTCAAATATCATCGAAAATCCACGGAAAGCAGGGTTAAATTTCTTCAGGTTAACTGATTATTTATATTGAAAACATAATTTTAGTACCGGTTAATATATTGCAAACAATCCGTTTTCGTATTATAGTAAAAATAAGTATTTAACTTTCTTTCATATTTACCATAAATAATATAATTCAGCCATTCTCATTAACGGTTACCGATAACCGATTATTTTTATTACCGACTATCGCTACCATGCTGTTAAGCCATTGTAAAGCCACGCCGTGACGCGAAACGAAATGACCCATTTTCTGCCTCCTTTTTATGTAACAAAAGACATAATATTGTCAAAAAATACCAAAAGCTAACGCCTTCAACTAATTAATTATATGAAATTGAAGACTATCGCGATTGTTTGACATTATAAATAAGATTAAGTGAATTTACCGCATGCAGTTTTTAGCAACCGACATTTCGGCGATGTTGCAAACGCCATTGTACAGGGTAGACAAAAGTGCTGTCAATCGTCATCCGTTGTTCTGCGGATTCGTTGTTTGAGACTATTTCAAACTCTCTGCTACATGGAATCCTCCTTAAAATGTTCTCAATGCCCACCGCCGAGCGCAAAGACGTAAGACAAGATACAGTGGGTGTTGTGTGTACAACGAATATTTAAAATTCGCGCGTGCCGAACCCGCTACCCCACTACCATTATAATGTACGTAGTAACAGCAGCAGTTTGCCGCCTACCCGCATAACAGCTGATGACGATTGACAGCACTGTAGTCTACCAGGGACAATGGCGGTTGCAACATCACCGAAACTTCGGGTGCTAAAAACATCATACGGTAAATTCTTGTAATATTATTTATAATTAATTATATACACTAATGAATTATCCATGGGACCCTTCCTTCTGGCTAGATTCATGGACTTAAAATGAAGTGATGTAAGAAAACACACAACCTATTTAATATGGGATACTACTATGTTTCATTGTGGTGCATTTTATGACTGTGCATCGTGCCAATGTCAAATGGCCAAAAACGTGTCGCTCACCAAACCGAAACGATCGATTAAAAGTCCAACACGGCGTAGGCGTCCATAAATAAGCGATCATATTTTTTCCACGAGCGGCTCGATGAATATTAAAATTTCTCTTACGATTGTGGCGTAAAGGTCTCATTGCCATAGTAATTGCCAACAATAAAGCAGGCGGCCATAACGGGCATTTCGGTGTGACATCTTCATAACTTGTTTGCCTGGACGCGGTCGAGCCGCAGGCAACACTAATTCATCGCATTATAGATGTCGACGCTTTTTCTTCACTACGAAGCGACGACGTCGACGAAGGGGGATTTTAGTAGGCGATTACAATTTATGTATTACATCATTATAGTGATGTAGCGATAAAAATTTCGCTACAAACTTGAAGATACACGAACATAAAATACGCTTAAATGATTCGTTTTTTTAATATTCTAAATATTACTTCGCTCCCCTCTCCCCCACCTCGAGGGAGCCAAGCCTTACAGTCCTGTGAGATTTAGCTACTATGCACGATAATTAGAGTTACCTACGTCCGATTTCAAAAAATCCTTCTCCAATCGATATTTATGGCTAATGCGCTGAGATCACTTGATTCGGGTATGTGCGAACTACGGGTTTTCTAATTTAAGACAGTTAAATTTGGGGCTGCCGCCTCTGCCAAAATATAAAAACGTATGTATTAGTCGACTATACAGTAGGAGGTGAGGTATCTTTAATTTAGAATGTTATATTTGGAGCTCCATGCGGATGGATTGTGCATTCAACGATCGGGCGCTTTCAGGCGTACAGGAAACTCAGTTGACAAAAGGTGCATATAGATGGCGCTAGTGTAGGAGCAAAAATTCAAAATTACCAAAAAATTATGTAGGCGTTGAGCGAACAGAGCTGTCTATTACATAGTGCGTGAATTGTTTCGATAAAATTTCAGTTCCAACGGTTTCGTGTAGCTTTGGGCTATAATAGCCGTCATGTCAACTTGTTTAGCTCAACTCGCGGGGCAGCTCCTATCCGAGAGCGTCATCGAAGAGGGACCAACCCGGTGAACCTGCTGTGCGGTGGATCTGGGGACGGAAATTTGGGCGGAACTGGACGGCTTACGCACGGGGCGGGCTAAACAGCCGTTTTGTCAATCGACTGAAACCCGGAGGGGTCTGGAAACGTATGTTTATATATACA
>JAOPUG010000276.1:16560191-16570546 GCA_027564375.1 Micropterix facetella | reverse complement strand
GATTTGAAGGTCGTCAGCGTAAAGATGGTATGATGATGTTAATCTTTTAGCAATAGGGTTGATAAAAATTGAAAAGAATAACGGCGATAAAATTACACCATGCGGAACGCTCGCCGTAAGCTCGACCAGGTATGTGAAGTTTGTAACATTCGACGTTTCGGCGATGTTGCAACGCTGTCCAGGGTAGACTCTTCAGTCTTCAGTCTTCGATTTCACTTATACTTTATATCAAAATAGGAAAACTATAATCAGCAAAAAAACTATAAATAGGGAATTCTACCCATTCTACCTCATGGGTGGGGCAGAATGGTACACCATCAATCATTGTATATGAATATATCTGTATTTTAATTTCATATTATTACGAAGTATTATATGTATACATATCTATCTACTTAAATATAATATATTATTTCTATTCACTCCATACTATGTATATATATAAATTACAACATACATTACACCATATAAATATCCTTAAGCCTACCTTAACACAAGCGACGCCTAGTTAGGATAGCTTCGTTATATAAAAAATGTGTTAATTGAAAATGTAATAAAGAATTTTGAATTTGAATTTGAATTCATGTTTTAGTTATATATAATACAGTTTACAATTTCGTATCGTTATCGTTTCAGTCTAACCCAGTATGTACATACGTTGTGTGGCCATTTCTTTTACATTTAAAACAGGAACACCAACCCAACTTGAAGTTAAATATAAGGCGTTACAATAAAGACACTTTGGGTGTTGCTATGTTTGCATGCTTCCAGCCTCCCTGTCTTCCTCTTGGAGTTGCGTACCATAGCTACCTCTATGAAAGAAAATGAAATACGAGTATGTTAGACTGCACCGCTTGTCAGTCGAAAAGGACATGATGGGGCGGAATAGTATACGTACCGTTCTGTCCTACTAATGCAATACATATTGTATTCGTGCGATAAAATGGCTCCGCTAAGAGTACGTGAGGTTTTGCGCGAACATAGGAATCGAACACGAATAAACCAATTTGAGCAAAATTGAACGGGCTATCCACTCTTTCATTTATTATACCGTAATTTTTTTTGGTCGCGTATATTTCTCTTCGCAAAGCTACATTGTTGTACCCAGCCATACCACGAAGAAAATTGGATACAAGAGTGGATAGTATCCGTACTACTTGGAGTACAGGAATCTTAGAAATTCGTTTTATACTTTTTACAGCATCAGAATGTAAAGCTCCTCATGTGATACCAAATGGCTGAATTGACTTCCAAACTGCTTCTCAATATCGAGCTACATAGCAAATTTATTACTTCAACTTCAGGTTGCGAAGCACAATTTCGAGCAACTCAGACGTTGTGCTAGCAAGAGAAGCCACGGGACTACGGTTGAGAGGTGTCACATGCTACAGGCGAAACCGCCACTCTGGGATGTTATAAATAAATGTATCGTCTTGCCAGCCCGAAGTGAACGTCAGGACTTGTGGACATTGACGTTCCACATATCCAACTACGCCATCAGCCCATCAGAGTCCAACACCTTAAGGCGAGGTACTGAGAATTGCCACTCAGCGGGCAGACTCACCCCCTGACTCCCAGATTTTGACAGATTTCCCCATCCTACCCGTCTGGCCACGGGTTGGAGATCGTTTGCTCGGCCTCTACCTGATGTGCGTGGTAATTCGTAACTGTAATTTATCGCTAATCCGAGGCGCCCTTTGCCTGTCAGTTTCATTTGGGATCGGGTTGCCAACCGATCATTTCTAAGGATATGCGACATCAGGTGAACGTCTACCCCCGCGTCATAAGAAGCTAGGCTTCCAGCCTCCCCGGTTATTCGTCAGATTGCGCAAGCTAGGCTTACACTGCACGACGCTGAGGCAAAGGTGTACATACCGCCCAGATTAGCGGGAACTGTCAACGACTGTAGGTTACAGCCACAGGCAGTGCTCACGGCGCCCTAGCATAATAAGTCTCTCTTCGAGGAGGCTACCAGATGGGAGCTAAACCGTGAGGTGGCTAACCAAATCAAACAAATAGGCCATCAGGCTCAAGCTGCATGGAACTAATAAGATCCACGCTACTAAAGTATATGAGTTGGCAGTCGAACTTAACCACGAAATCGGCCATCTCCGTCACCCGAAGGACAGTACTTAGTCATAAATGAGAGGGGCGTCCGATCTGCTAAACGTAATTACCGCGCATTTCACCACTTTGGAGCTCAAATTATCAGAGACCCTCTAACTATATAAGCCATCTATATCACGCTGAAGAGTCTCACATACCTGCGAGATGCCTATCCTGAGTAATAATTTCAAGTCATCAGCAAATAGTAGACAAAATGCCGTTGATGTTGTCAAAGTGACGTTGATGTTGACAAAATGACGTTGACAAAGTGCCAATGATGCTGTTGAGATTATGAGAGATACTCAACTATATAGTTAGAGTCTATATCCCGATGGTGGGTTCACATACCTTCGAGATGCCTACTCAGAAATAGTTTTAATACGTCAGCAAATAGTAGAAAATATGCCGTCGTAATAGTTCCACTGATGTTGTTGAGATTTTGAGAGAGTTTTTCAAAAAAGTTGGACGATGAACTTTAGCGCTAAGGAGGGGGGGGGGTATACTAAAGGTCCGAGTTACTTTATAAGATACATTCTATGGACAAACCTGTCATTCCGAGGCAATTCGCCTCGAGACGAGTGCAGAACTTGTGGACATGCACAATCCACGTATCAAGTTTCGCCACTGTCCGTGAGAGTCCAACTCCTCACCGCGAGGCATTGGGCATTTCCAAGCCCAGTAGGACCCCTCGAGCTCTCACTTTCAGATATTGTCAGATTTATCTGACCTCCATTCTAGCAGCAGATTCGAATTCGCTTGCGCGGCTTCTACCTAATGTAAGCGGCAATTCTTAACTCCAATTATCGCGGATCCCAGACGTGCATTACTCGGATGTCATCCGAGATTGGGAAGCCAACGGATCGTTTCTAAGGATAGATATCATTATCTCAACATCTACCCCTGCATTCACAGCTTCCATACTCCCCCGGCTATTCGTCAGTTGAGCGAGGCCGGTAAACTAACCAATACATCAACCGTCCAGTGCCACCCGATTTGTTTTGCCAGATCAGCTGCACAGCGAATTCACTGGGTTAGTCCGTCTTCGAGATAGGTGTTGAGCCATGAGTCGAACCGACCATGATAACAAAGTTGGCCATTAGGACCCGAGCCACACTGACCCATTAGGCCCCCGTACTAAAGGCCAGATCAGGTAGATCATACTATAATAGTTATTGGTCTTGATCAAGGGTTTTACAAGCCGTTCACTGTGTTGCTGAAGTATGGCACTGGCCGCGTGCACTGCGACCGCAGTGCGTCCAGATTGAGCCTAGCAGCGACACGACGCACCGCGTCTTATTCGACTCCACTCGATGGTCAATAAAAAAAAGTAGATGTGACATGCTAAACTTTAGTAAACTAGAGGTATCATGTAAATTTTGAGTGATTATGTCGGGTGGAAGAAACCACTCTTTCGTCGTTTATAGTACCGTATATTCCTATTTTATTCTATTGTGTTTCGTCGAATATCTACCTAAATTTTCATTTATGTTGTGATATAGTTTTGCAGCTACTTTCACAATCGAATTTTTAATCAAATTCAACTCAAACTTTGAATCGCCGAAAATAGAGCTTGGAGTAGCAAAAAGGCTTTCTTGTTGAAGAACCTCCGTTTATGTTTTGGTCCCAATATCACGTATCTCTTCAGAAAAGCTACTTATAGGCATATGCTATGGCTATAGGTAGTATAGTCAACGTTATTTTGAAGTCAACATTCCAGAATTTGTGCTTGAAGAAGAAGATGAAGAAAGAAGCGTCTTTTCATCTGCTCTCAAGGTATTGCCATTCGTCACGAAAAAATGCTGTCTTTTTTATTATGGAATATTCAGCCAGAAATTTTAGAAAAAATCCACAGATATCAATAACATTAATTTTTTAGAAGCCAGCTATTAATTAACGCGCCTGGAAAATGTCATATTGTCACTGCAACCAACTTTTGGCCCACAATTTATGCCGTACTCTATTCATTGTTGGTTTTAGTAGGATTTGTTGATGTCAGTTCAGTTCAGCTCATAGATTTCAATATTTTTTATATTCAGCCCCGTATCAATCTACGAACACAGCGCACTAGACCGGCGCGCAGTGAGCCGCTCGATGCGAGTATTCTCCGAGTGTGCAACAGTGAGCGACTCATAGTGAGCGTATGAACCGCCAAGATCAGGCCATTCTATCTGAATAGGAGATTTTATAGCAAAATCACGCCAAGCGTCCTCCTTCTTTAATCATTGAACGTAGGAACGTCAGACGTAGACGGCGAGCAGGTAGAAAATAGCGATCGATGAGGTAGAAAATAACGGTCGTCAATTTTTTGCTCACGAATTGCGTGCATGGCCGTCTCCACAATCCGCGCTACTCAGACTGAGCACCCTTTGAGCACCGCTAAAAAAACGCCAGCGCGCGGCTCGGATTGAGTTGCGTGGAATGAGTTGCTCAACTCGAGGGAAACCACTCTCAACATGCGAGATGAGCCACTCACATTGCACTGTGCTCGCAAGTCGATACGAGGCTTTACAAGTCGGATTATATAAATAGCAACATCAATTGTTCAGTATATATTAAAATTAATACAAGCGATCATAATAGACTTGTTGTTGCAATTAACTTTCAATGATAAATTCCCCGAGGAATTCATTAACGGAGTGGTAGCACCAACTTAACATATATTTTTTATTCTTTTTTGGAATTTATTAAATGATTTAGTATCCTTTTATATGCGCAATCAGTCTGTTGTAAATGGATGGCCCAATAACGTAATATACTGACTGTTATATACTGCAAGACCCACCACTCGAAGGGAGTATCCGTGTAACGTGTGTTATTGATATGAGTAGGTATTAATCTGTTGATTTTATTTGAGTAGATGTTTGTATATACGCGTTGAGCATGTATTACATGTATATAACATGTAGGTCTAGGAACCTATACTCATTTTATATATTTATTTATGTTTTTTGGCCCGTTCGTAGTATTAAGTAGGACGGGCCATATAGTCTGATGCACGCTGAGCGTTTGTGCGTTTGTTTGTCTG
This sequence comes from Micropterix facetella, assembly GCA_027564375.1. NCBI lineage: Eukaryota > Metazoa > Arthropoda > Insecta > Lepidoptera > Micropterigidae > Micropterix > Micropterix facetella. The sequence continues at coordinate 16,565,415 of JAOPUG010000276.1, read as the reverse complement.
TATGTCCGAAGACTTCCCGTGGACCAATCTTCGCCAAATTTGGTACGCACCCTCTCTGGGTGATCCTAAGCTCTACAAGGTGGTAGCAAGTTCGACACGAGTCCCGCAGGTGCTGCTGCAGGTGCATCCTTGTTTACTTGGCCTGGAGGAGGATCTAAAAAATATTAATATTTCAATAAATTTGCTATTTAGAAATATAGTATATAGATGCGTTCCATTTTTAAATTTCTATCATCTCAAAATTTATATAGTGATCCTTGTAAATCAATTAAGCATATCAGCACATTTACAAGATGAGCATTAGGGGCTGATCAAAGAAACACACAAACAGGTCATCATACCCAAGCTGCACGGAAACATTAGAAACCAAACCGAATATGTTACTCGAATATATGGCATATCTTAGCCAATCATATGCTTTATAGACGCAAGAGCCCATCTTTCTTTTTCTCAACTTATGGAGCGCGTCCGCCCGCCGACGGCGTCGGCCGTGCGGATGTCGGCTATAACTCCGCCGCGGCCCGGCCAGACAGGGCGGGTAATTTATTGGGTCATTTATCAAGCGGCACTCCCTTCGGAACATGTTCGCCTGTTAGCTTCTTCAAGCGTGTGTTTTCATGTTGCACTGGCCCCGAGCCGCAGCGCACCGCCGCGCCCGCCGCAGCCACACTCACTACCCAGATAGGGGTGATGAGGCTGATCACCCACTTTTAATATGAGTTTTTAACGTGAAATAATTGATTCATTATTTGAAGTCGACTTTCACATAATGCATTTTGGTGGGGATGCCCTTTAGCTGTGGATATTATCACTCTAAATAAGTACACTGCTCAAAAAATATCCAACTTTTGATAGATAAAAATACACTTATTCATAATAAATTAATTTACTCTAATCTCCTACAAAGTAGTCCCCTTGTAAAGACACATACTGCTACCAGCGGTTCTACCTTAGTGGAAAATTCTGGAACGCATTTTTCGGAATTGTGTTCAACTGGGCAGCGAATGTAGGTACTAGTCCTTCATTTGTAAGATGCATCGTCTTCGATATACTGTTGGAATTGTGGAACGATTCCGTTGAAGTGGAAATTGTTGGAGTAGGTTTTAAGCCATTTGAGTGCTGCTGCAGGTGTATCTGCCCTTGAGGAGGATCTGACCAATAGGAAGAGCAAGCATAGCCTCTATGGGTATTTATGGAATCGTAGTGATGACAGAAACTTTTCCAATAGGTTTTAAGCCATTTAGGTGCTGTTACAGGTGTATCCTGGTTTACTTGGCCTGGAGAATGATCTGACCAATAGGTAAAGCAAGCATAGCGAATATGGGTAATTTTGGAATCGTGGTGACGAGAGAAACTTATTAAATAGGTTTTAAGTCATTTTCGATAAGCCAGGTATTGCCAATCATGGGACGGGCCAAATTTGCCGATGTATGTCGCTACTTTTTATATATTTTTTTTATTACTAATAATTTTCTTTTGTTCTAGTTGTAATTTAAGATTAGTAATAAATCAAGTACCACCCAGATAAGTTATATTTAGAAGGGTGGGGTCGTGTAATCCGAATGAATATTATAATTTATTAATATTCTAATAGCTGTAAGTTTGAATAACTAAATTAAATTAAATTAAATGAAAACCTGCCCGTTTAGCTTGTACAGACGATTCTTTAATGAATCCACATATCACAGGTTTCAGTCAATCCTACTTAACAGCGTGTATCTTTCTATCCAGTCTCTATCCCATATACCTAATAATGTTGAGAATACCTACGTAAAGTCTTAGAAATCTAATCTTCCATCTCAAACATACCAACATAGTCGTGCAAAATAATATATTCTGTGCTAACAGCTCGCAGTCCTTGCGGCAGCGATCTTCCTGAATAGACCGGCGACCGAACAGAGCGTGCGGCACATTTAATATCTTGATAGATGATCATTAGAATTATAACTGCGTGAACGATTTATTACGCAGGCCCACCGCATGCGGTGCGAGACCACTTCGCGCCGGGATACCACCCTAATGAATTCCAACTTCACATTACTCCCAACCCCCAGGGAGAAAATCAGAGAGAGAAAGGAGAGAGGAAGAGAGCTCTTCATTTCTATTTTTTGCATATCGTAATTTCGCTCTGCGCTCACGACATTTGGGGATTGTTTTATTAGTCGTTAGTTTAGTGACTCATTCTGAAGTGGACAATGGGAGAGGTATCAGTATCACGGCAAACCGGCCTCCCGGGATGTTATAATGACTGTTGTCGTCTTGTCACCCTGAGATGAACACAAAGACTTTGCGAGACAATCCACATTCAAGCTACGCTATTAGCCCATAAGAGTCCAACGCCTTACCGAAGGGCCCTGGAAGTTTAACCCAGCGAACAATCCTCACGCACTTACTACCCGATTTAAACTGATTTCGCCATCCTCCAGTCTGGTCAGAGATTCAAGGTCTCTTGCACGACCTCTCCTCTAGCTGTAATTCGTAACTCGAATTTATTGCGGATCCGAGGCGCCCTTTGCCCATCAATTTCATTCGGGATCGGGTGGAATACGGTTCGTTTCTAATGACAGGTTGCATCAAGTTTACGTCTACCCCCGCTGACTCCGCTGGTTATTTTTCAATTGAACAGAGTGGCTAGCAAACCGGCCAGTGCACCAACCGCCCAGTTCCGCCCGAGGTGTTCCCTCGCATCCGCACTTGCGATCCCAACTGTATACGACTGATAGGTTACACACGCAGGCAGTGTTCACAGAGGCCATTCCAGGTTACGTTCATCTTCGAGGAGGCTACCAAATGGGAGCTGAACCGTGAGTTGGGTCGACCAAAGATAACATAAACAGGAATCATGCACATACTCCACGGAACCATCAGGTACCATTAAGAAGTGGGAGAGAGACATAATTTGAAATATTGTGACCGCGTTCACACTCCCGCCATCCGATCTATTTATAAAGAGGTGTAGCTAGCCCAGTTAACGTACGCCTCACCGTCATGGGCCGCAGAAACCTTTTCGAAGCGGTGAGTTTGGCCTTTTCACCGTGGACATCGCCTCTGTTATTGCGGGTATTCCAGCGGACTTCGAGATCCGTGAGCGGGCTGTTCTTCCCAGGGTAAACAATGGCCAGTGCGCTATGTATTTTAATTTAATGGTTGATCCGACAATGTCCGACTTGGAAAATGTAGCAGTGAATTGAAGAGGGAAAGCGTTCGATTTTGGCAGGAGAGATGGGATGGCACTGGTAGGGGCTGCATCGCGTATGCTTTCTTCCCATCTTTTACTGTTAGGGTGAAAAATTGTCCCTGTTCCTGAGGTTTGACCACTTCCCCATACAGCTCGTCGGGAGCCGCGAGGATCCAAAGGAAAGTTGGCGAAGTTTGAACTCTCCGAGGATCCGTGGTGTACGTGTTGGTGTAGTCATCAAAAGGCGGTTTGGACTTACCCGATACTGGAGTCGGCGAGGGGAGTGCTGCTTTCTGCTGACTATGTTGAGATATTTTCGTTGTGGTACGCGATCTCATGGGCGTTGCTACAAGCTTGCCACATTTCGTGCGTTGGCCGCGAAGTGGGTTGCTCTGTGGGACATGCTGAGGCATTCCTCCCTGGGGGAACCCTTTCTGTTGGCGTGTTGCCGGGCTGCTTCTACCCGAAGTGGCTCTGTTTGTGTCTGGTATTGCCCTTGCGGGCGGGCTTGCTCTTTTTTAGGATTCCGAGGAATACACGTCCACCCCATTCAATCGCCCGGTACCTCGAGAAACTTCGTACTAGCTTGTAAACTTATATAATTTTGTTATTTTGAATTACATATTATTCAATATTTCTCTCGATGTATGTGACATATTTTGTCGCTTTATTTTGTAATAGATTTAAGAATGTTATTAAGTAAAGGGGTTCAGGGTTGGGCGGGTGGGTGGGTACAGCTTATATGACAAGGTAGCCATAATTTATGAACGTTGCTGCCCCGCTCTTGCCCTTAAGACTCTTGCGGGGTTGCTGTAGCATTCAATCTCCTAGGCAAAGAAGGTGACACAGTTATTATGTCTACCCGGGTGGTGCAAGGAAGGCTACTACCCATTCGTCCACTACCGTTGCCCAATAAACAGTACATACGCTAGGGTATACAGAAATAATCGGGATTCTACTATTTCGAAATAAACTAGTAAGTACCACAAGCCATACTTCTATGTGCGCACTAGTGTTTAACTAACCTTAAGCCGTTTACAGAGAAAAAATATAGGATATATTTAGGCAACATCACAGGTATCGATGAAGAAAATAAAATTTCCGCTCCATTATTTTCAATAACATTTGAAGAATATCACGTCGTAATTCTGAATACCAATTCATAATTACGACATAGACGTGCCTCCCTTAGCATAATAGCATTCAAATGTCAACCAAAAAAAATCGGCAACAAATGAAATCGCGGCTGTTGTACGCCAGCTCTACATGAAGAGAGAGGCGAGATATATGAGTAGAATCGGATATCTGTGGATATTAATATGACTATAATCCAAACAGTTCTGCATGAAGAGTTGGGTTTCAAAAACTTCATTTCCTGTTGGATATCGTATAACTTGATTAAATAACAAAAGTCGGCTCGTGTTAATTGGTGCCGGTTACTCTGCATCGATTTAAATGATTAATGTCGAATGCCGTTATTAGGATCATCTCAGATGATGAATCGTTGATATACTCATACAGGCCCTCACTAAAACGTCAATCAGCAGTTTAGGTATTCGAAAGTTTGCTTAAGCCCACAAAAGTTGTCCACTCTAAAATAAGTATCGAAAAAAAGGGTCGCTTCATTTCTCTCAAAATCAGAACGTGTTGCCACAATTCTCTTACAATAACGGACAACAGGTACCACAATTGATAAAATCGTGTGTTTGAAATAAATAATAAATGCACTCCGTAATTGTAACCCGAAATGTGGCATAATGAGTAGGGAAAGATCGACTTCATGAACTATCCTTTGTGCGGACTCGATCATTATTTTTCATTTCCAGTAATCAAAGTTAAGTTGCGTGGTCAGCGGTCATCATGAAGAAGCTGTCGAAGCAGTCAAAGTGGCCATTTTAATAACCCTAATTTCGAATTGAAATTAGTGTTTCAACAGTTAGTTCACGCGAACCAAAAATACTTTCTGCCTGTCATATGTCCTCATACCCGACATTCCGGTGTGTCTCATGTATATTATGTCATAATTGTCATTCATACTTAAATAAA
>JAOPUG010000276.1:16398555-16414192 GCA_027564375.1 Micropterix facetella | reverse complement strand
CAAATTTGGAATTCTCTCTGAAAATCAATTTGGATTCTATAAATTTAATCCGACATTAAAACGTATTTTAAAATTACAAATTATAATCATGAAACCTTAAATGATAATAAAATACCTGTGTCAATTTTCTCTTATTTAAACAGAGCTTCAACTGTGTAGATATTTTCATTAAAAAACTACAGTATTGCGGTATCAGAAGCATCTTTTTATACAGTACACAAATGACCTGAAAACAGCCGTAAATTATTATAGTTACTCAATTTGCCAATAATACCAGTTATATAATTATAGCCGAAACGATTGAAGTCTAAAGATAAAGTCAACGTAACCATTGACGAATTGTTGATTGGTTAAGGCGAATACGTTGTGCCTGAATGTGTATATATGTCTAAGACCATGCTGCTTAATTCTTCCCACTACATTAACAGCCTGCTTAGTCTCCATAATAACATATGTGTCATGAATAATGTGAAATTTCTGGGTATACACATGGATGATAAGCTCGATTGATTGAGATTGACATCATCTTAATCATATAAGACAGGGATTTCTAAACTTATCCAAATCGTGACACCCTAAAGAGAATTAGATTTTTTATGATACCTAAATCGTATAGCAACTTTCTTTGTATTATAATATCTATTTATCTGCAATGATAGTATTACCATCAAGGAAAAGTTCATATGAGATTAGCCGTGCATCTTGTTGCTGTCCGTGGCCTCATCTGGTGGCAGTACAAATTAATTTCTTTTCATTTTTTCTATCAATTGATCATCAATATCCTGAGCCATGTGCTGGTTTCTTCGATTGATAGTGTTGATCGTCAGGGAAATATTCGAACAAAATCCTCACTTTCTTTCGATCACTATATCAGCCATGTCCACAGCAGTCAGTAGAATAAGTTCCTTAGTAATAGTGTGAAGATTTTTTAACTTCGCTCCTCTATATGACACTTTGAACAGAGTGATCAGGCTCTATTGCCATCAGTATGACAGTATCATATTTGACAGTATACAGTTGGTGAAAGTATTATATTTTTTTGGTAAAATTTTCACGTGGTGCATCGACCAATTAGGACCCTTTTTTTCCAGGTGCCACTTTAACATTTTTGGTTTCATGCTTTCGGATGATAAAACTTTCGATCACATTTTGCGGTCTCTCTTCATCGCCTCCTATTAAAGTGAATACAAAATCCAAATTGCTCTCTTCGTATCTGTGGCTCTTCCGCTTTTTAGTCGCGTGCCACTTGCCGATACACGAATATAGGTACTTGTACTATCGCTTTTTCAATAACAAATCAATCCATTTCATGGGAGAAAGGAGTAGGTATGAATTTCTGAGAACACGACACAACTTACAGCGACCACTAGGGAGATACTCTGATGCCGCGACGGTTATTGAGACGTTCTCACCGGTAACCAGTCGTTAATGTGACCTTGATACTTTTCTCATTTGATTGGCAACATATTCGATTATGGCCACCTCGCGGCACCCCTGCTATCTTCCTGTAGCAGCCCAGGGTGCCGCGGCACACACGTTGGGAACCCCTGATGTAAGAGATAAGTTGTCCTCAGCATTGTATGCCTTACCACGAATTCGGATATTTAAGAACAAGAAAATGTAGAATCGCATATGAGGTATGGAAAACTAGCTTGAAGGGAGAGCACCCTATGTAGTCTATATATCACCCATCACGAATGAACCGTACAGAAATAGTTACAAACCTCTTTTTGCTGAACTTGAAAATTTCACTTAAATGGGCTATACGATTATGCTGTTATTTGACCACAGAAATGAAGCTATTATGCATAGCCACATTCATTCTCATTTTACTCGTCACCGACATTATTATGTTTAGTGTAGAACTCGGAAACAGCTGTAAATTTCGAGTCCTTATATATTTTTATCAAATTAGAGATAAACTACGAGTATTCTTGCACCGTGAAATCGAAGACTATCGCGGTGGTTTGTCATTATAAATAAGATAAAACGAAATCGCCTTATGAAGTTTATAACACCCGATGTTTCGGCGATGTTGCAACAGCCGTTGTCCAGGGTAGACTGAACATAAATTCACGCGGTAAATTCGTTTTATCTTATTTATAATATTCTTTCACTAATTTTGTGTTTCGTCTGATAATTATTATTTCTTTTATGTTAATTTTTGACATTTGTTTTTTTCCTACTTTTATCTACCTACTTCCATTTAATTTCTATTTAGTTTGAATTTTTACTCTTTTGTTTGTCAGTTTCAATTTGAATTTAATTTATGAGTACTTTTTATATATTTTTAATATTCCGTGGTAATAATTATAGTATGCCGACTTTGTAGCATTTATTATTATAATTAAGTGTTTTCTACACTCAGAAAAGGATTTTGGAAATAACAATTACATTTGATTAGATGAGAAGTTTATGGCAAACCCTTTAGATACATTATTCATTTTGATCGCCTCTGATGTTTGATTAAAGAGGTGACCGTTGTGTCTTTTATCTTATATGACTCCGTTAAGGCTTCTTATATAACCATAGAGTCTATTGCCTTCTCCCGTCTTTCTTTTATACTTAAGGTACAGGTTGTTATCCGATAGATAATTTTTGCGTGGATTGGACCGACGTGTTTTAGATCTACTTGATGTAGTTCTGCGGTATCCACCAGTCTGCCTGTCGTTGCTCTCGTCCAATGTTTTCTTGTTCCTTAAGAGAAGCGAAGGTAATGTGGAGTTTGAGACACAATTCTTCAGAGTCTTGGGCTTCTTTAAGTGATGTACGTTGGATTATGTAGTCGGAATCTTATTTAGTGAGATGCAAACTCGGTGGTCGCTTTTGGTATTTTTGAGAAATCCCTAAATATTTTACCCCTATATGTTGCTATGGAATCAATTGTAATGTATATATGCATTTAAAGTAGGCTTCTCCGAGACAGCTTTTGTTGTGGTTTCTTCTTGAAGAATTAAGTTGTGATGAAGAAGCTGATAGTCTCCACAATGTTTGATGAAAATTTTGCCCCAAATTGATTTTTTTCCCATACTCTACCAGGCCTATTATTGGGCTATTCTCTCCATCCTTCTCTCTGATCACTTTCGCAGGAGTGGGATTTCTTGAGATCTATGAAATTTGTGAATCATCGTACCTACATAGTTTATAAACTATAGTCTATAAATCATTCTGACGTGGTCATGGGCGATATATTTCCAATTTCTACATAGGTCAAACTGAAAGTTTTCAGAACTGGCCACTTAATAGAATTTGACCAATTATTTGAACTGGCTAATTAATAATAGAATTTTATAAAAATAATTGTAACATTCAAAATGGAAAATGGCTGTAGAATAAAGTTGTCCCAACTAACTGTCATTTATTTTTTTCATTTTGGCGTCATTTTAAATAGTACACGTCTGCATGACGATGGATTTCACTCTAGAAAATTTTCATTGGATGGTGTTCTAAGAATTTAAGTATAATTTGACAGCTCGGTAGACCATCGTTTGGCTTCAAACTGCTTTTAGTAATGGAGCACCAATCAAGATGACAATTTCTAGCTGAATTGCATTATTCAAAACGCGGTCTTGTTATCTCAGTGACGAATTTCGTGAAGGTCCTATCCACCGCTGTCAATAACAAAAACATTAATTCAGTGCGCCGTACGATTGAAACATGCCTGTTTCAATCAAACCATGAGATTCGGGCATCCTTAGGCATATATATGGGTTCAGGTGTAATGAATCCTATACAAACCTTTAGCTGTGGGAAAATATGTGCTCGCGATGGATTCCACACAATTTGACCGAGGCTCAATAATCGGGATGCATCATTTGAGGCAAAGCCATGCTTCCCAGATTCAATTAAAAGGCGGAAAATGTGGTGTGGTACATAGTAACAGGTGACGAAATATGGATTTGTAGCTATGATCCCGAAACAAAGCAGCGATAGACCATTTAGATCTTTCAATACATACTCAGTCAAATTCAGCCAAAGTGGCGTGCAAAGTGCCGCAAAGCGGATGATGTGGCTACTATTGCTTTAAAGTATCACCATATTCTGAATGCTGATTGGTATACGATCATTTGCTTGCCGGAAGTTATTGACGAACTCCGTAAAAGTAACCGTAAACGATGCATCATCTTACATCATGACAATGCCAGCTCTCATACGGCCAGAGAGACAAATGTTTTTTTTTGTGGAATACCTAGTACTTATAAGCTATCCTCCATACAGTCCAGAATTGGGATCTCGTGACTTCTTGTTCTCAAATATTACGTACCAATTACGCTGTCAACGATTTTCATCGCCAGATGAGCCTGTCGAAAAATATGAATAACATATGAATAATATAGCCCTCGTATAACACTGCAATGTTATAACAGAGCCTTGTTAACTCCAAATTTTCGTAAATTATCGTAGATATATCCATAGGAAGTTACCGTGTCCTCCCCTTCTCTAAGGATCTCTAATTGACTCTCGATTAATTTTGCTTTTATCCTCTTTCAGCCTTCATGATTGTATTTTTAGGACCTTCGATTCCATCGTTGAATTATTTTAATATACCGAATGGTAAAAACTTAAACTATAAGTATGTAGGTACGATACCCGTCCATTCATTGGTTGCTACTGATGCGACGCACGCACAAAAAACGTTTTTCAAATCCAATTAAGTGGCTTACGTAAGCCATCCATCATATTTTATAAATAAGGAGTTCCATCACGGACAGCTTGATTACTGCACAGGGCCCGGCCTCCCCGAGTGACAGCTGCCGCGTGTATGACAACTGTGATGAATTGATTCTCGATCATTAGAAGTCCTGGAACAAAAGCAATGACGTCCTCCTATCCCCCCGCCAACTCATCAATCACACACCCGGCGACAAGTGCAACCTAGGTAAGTGGCAGTCTTATTGCTTCCACGTAATAGACATAGATTTTGTATTAGATATTCATATTTGTATTAGATAGCCATATTTGTATTAGCACAGTATACATACAGTAACTTCTCTTAGAACAAAATTAAAAATGAAGCGAGCGACGTCACGAGTCGTAAGGGCTACTACCATTTGTAATACGGTAATAAGACAATTGCACCTCAGGCACCGTCTGTGCCTTTGAACGAAATACGCAAGAAGGGAAGTCTCAAGCGTTCATCATATGGCCGCCACACCCCCAGAAAAAAATGAATAAAACACAGAACAGAAACTTCCACTTTCCACAATCCTGATCCGCGTAACGGCAAAACACAAGTGTTTGTTGTTACCTACCCCACTGCTCACTTTTCTTGCACCCTATCCCCGCCGCGCATTGCCACCCGAGAGTACGCTTACAGTTCTCTCTGTGTACCCTGGCGAAACTGAAAACGTAATGAGCGACGTCAAGAGTCGTAAGGGCTGGACAATTGTACCACGGGTGCCATCCGTCCCTTGAAACGAAATACTCAGAAAGAGAAGTCGTAAGCAGAGTTGGATATTTATATATGTATTGTCCAAATTCCTTGCGCTCATATCGGAGCAACATAACGATGAAGTTCGTTGAAATAAATCGAGGTGACGGGTTCGCCCGTAGCTTGGTTTAAATCCAACGTTGACCCTTAGGTCTGGGGCCTAATGAGGCGGTGCAACTTGGACCTGATGACCAGCTGTGTTATCTTTGGTTGGTCCGAATCCGGTTCAACTCCCATCCGGCAACCTCCTCGAAGAGGGAATTGACCTGGTGAAACGCGGTGGATCTGGGGGAATACCTCGGGCGGCCCTGGGCGATTGATGCACTCGTCGGTTTACTAGTCTGGCCTCAATCGGCGAATGGCCGGGGATCTTATTGCGAATACTTTCTATAGAGCGTGGGTAGATTTTTACATTTGTTGTATATCCTTAGAAACGATCTGTTAGCTACCCAATCGCAGATGGCAAAAAAGAACTTTTTGTTTTAAACGGCATCCGCTAAAATGGTCTGATTTGAGCGGGCTGGCATCAAGTCCAGCCTTGTTAGACGAGCATTGCCTATCTTATTGCGTAAATAGGTTTTTACTCTTTTAAAATTTTAAAACAATCTTTCAACGCTTGCGGTAGATACAAAGAGCTACGCTAACAGTTTTAATAGTGTATTTATATGTGGATAAAATGTAGCATCGCACTTAGCCAACATTTCAATAGCTTCTTTCTCGATTGAAGATTGATCAGATTTTTTTTGCTTTTCAGCCCATAGGCGATATTCAATCTGCAATGTGACCTCAGACACATTGCCATCTAAGTAAGAAAGTAGATTTGAGAGGTTCTGCGTATTATCGACTCATATCTTATGTGGTACAGTAGTTAAAAGCTCTTTAGTCCGGCATTCAATTTAGGAATTTTTTGTATTATATCTATAACATTGGAGGGGGGGGGGGGTGTTTACCTACCAATCCGATTTTTGATTATTCATGGAATGAATTTTGAGCCAACCGTTTTCTGTCATAATTAATTAACATACAATTTACAACCTATTTTATTTTATTTTGCCTACATTTTTAACATCAAACATCTAATCATCCATGGGTTTGAACTCTTGTCACATTATAATACTATTAATCCCCACGAAGAACTCACTCCAATAATTAACCAGTTTAGTCGACTTATCAAATCACAAAATCCAATAAAATGATGCCTACTTATAAATCGCTAGCAATCTGCTATTAAAAGCTCAACATAGAAGCTTTGACATTCTATTTCCCGTTTGTCAATATTGCTTCCTGCTAGACGCCCGCCCTGATATTAAAAACACCGGAGGCGGCCTGTTTCTGTTTTTGCTGCCAGGTTAATTGAAATGTCCAAATTACGAAAACGGCATATTGCAGTTTTTAAGTTCAAAGTTCAAAGTTCTTTATAGTAAATTATTATAAATACATGCTTAATTCAATAATAACCATCATTCATATGATCTAAGAAAGTATGACCAACGGAGAGTTCACTTGCTGACGACCATGGAAAACAGAGATAAAATAATCTTTTATTTAGTCAACAGAATCTTAGAGGAAGCCGTTCTCAACTTTCTCAAAATCATATTGAACGCTCTATTAGCTGAATTCTATCAATTTCCATCCATGGATTATTAACGTTAATTTGCATAGCGTATCGATTACTAAAGTGTAAGATTCCGAGATAGTTTCTTCGCTCTAGTCGATGATTGTTTTCGACGAAATCTTCTTATTTTCGGGGAGGTTCTAAGCTACAATAGAAATCAATTATCATCGTTTAACATTTCCAGGGGAGGAAAACTGACCAAATCGCTGTGATTAACACTCATTCGAGTTTTTGCGATGTCGTCTTATCCCTTTGTACCGTATCCCGAGTGCCGCGAAATACAACGTTTGGGAAGATTTGTTTGTATTATACCCATAGAATTGTTGTGATTTGATGTTCAGAACAATCCAATTGTTTGGATTGGTAAAACGTAGGATCCCTAGTAAAGCGATCGTTGTGCGCATATCGAAGGATTTTAACCTTGTCACGTGGGTTGACAGCCACAGCTTCAGGAATCCTCCTTTTTCCTACATATAAACCCTACTACTTCCTGTGAATTTATTGACATCCCAATCCTGAAATTAGCATTGCTCAATTGTACATTGTGTATTTCATTTTTTACACTTCTAATACCGCATTTTACACAAAAACTTAAAAAATATATTCTCAATAATCGAGAAAGCTTTAAATCGGAATTTGGAGATCGATTCGGTCTCTCGGATGTACAACCTTCCATTTAGATATCACTCTTTGCTCTCTCTTTTGGAAGATGGCCCTTATTGCAGAATTAGCTATTCCATGGGAATCAAATATCCTAAAAAACCACAAGTACAAATTAGAAAAATACCATGCTCGGGGCCTCCCAGCCAAATTTCTGTTTCACCTCTTAAGGATCTTGGTCCCTCCAGTAATTTGAAACTGCGATTTTTGCATCTTAAAATCAGTGGTTTCGAGGGAGGAGTGAATGGGTGGTAAGATGCACGCTCCCATGTGGCAAGACAACTGTCCTAAACCTACAGACGGCCGTTAGTTCGGAGTATACCGCTTACCCCCCAGAAGTATAAAAATATATTATGATGGACACAACTTTGGTCGGGGAATTTCATGGCAGCTCCGTTTGTATTTACTTGTGAACTACTTCAGTTTATCAGGATGACAACAACAAAAGAGTTGTAACAGACGGAGAGACGGCGGACAGCGTGAAAGAACGCATTATTTCGATGGCCTTGTAAGCCAGATTAGATTATACAAAAAAAACATATAAAGAGAAAATATGCCCCCAAAAAGCCCATCAGGTGGGGGGGGGGGGATTCCCGCTGCCCCAGCAGAAACCCCATACAACGACATAGCAAAAACACCGGACCTTCCATGCCCTATTTGCAACAATAAATACAAACGACGGGCATGGCTAGATAAGTACATTACTGGACATCACGACAGTGACACTGCAGGTCAGTGTCTTGAACCGTCGCAAGGAGTCACGGACAGAGTAGAACCTCACACGTCCCTAGACTCATATATCACCCGACCGGCCTGCACTCATTCATTTTCGAAAGAGGATTGGGAATTTCATAACAGTAGTGTAGCCCCTATTATAGACTACTCTCTAAATCGTAATGCTACTGCATGAGTTCAGATGTCATCCTTCTACATGGCGGTCTTTGAATACTTCTCAAAGGTGTACCCAAAATCAAACCATGTCCACTCGGTTCACAGAGAAAATGCATTCAGGGCAAAACTCCAGACAAAAACGGCTACTTCGTCGCCAGTAATGTGAAGCCAAGATAGCAAGAAATGAGGCTCTCTACCACATAGCTTGTCCCGCGCATACAGCTCTATATTTAACTCATACAGAGCGTAACAAAGCAAAACAACAAGGGCAAGGCAGCATTTCGCAAATGGAATGAGTAAGCCCTGTTCTATTCCTTCCTACCTAAAACGTAAGTCCATTCCTTTAATCAGTCATAGTCTCCCACTCTGGTAAAGTCAGGATAATACAATTACAACCTAGGCATAATTTTTCAATGTTCACTTTACCTTTCTAAAGGTAGATAGCTTAAGGTATCTACCCCCGATCTTTTAGGTCGCATTGGGCTTCCAAACCCCCCCGGCATTCGTCAGTTGTGCAAGGCCGGTAAAACGACTAATACACCAACCGTCCAGGGCCGCCCGGGGTGTTACCTCAGGTCCGACCGCAAAGCGGATTTCCACCGGTTTAGTGCCTCTTCGGGGATGCTGCCGGATGGGAGTTGAGCCGTGAGTCGGGCCGACCGGAAACAATATGGTCATATGGCCCGAGCTGCACATGCCTCATTAGGCCCCCGTTATTACAATAGGTAGAGGTTGCGCAAGCGATTTCGAACATGTGACCAGACGGGTGGACGGAGAAATCCGACCTAATGTGGTAGTCAGGGGATGAATTTTCCCGCTGGGTGGCAATTCCCAATGCCTCGCCATTGGACTCGGGCAATGGAGAAGTTGGATTGTGGATATATTTTTTGACCATATTCTGTATGTTTCATCTCGGGGCGATATAACGATAAAGTTCGTTGGAACTCCTCGGGGTGATGGGTTCGCATGAGCATAGTCTTAAATCCAATGCTGTACGTCCACATAAGAATATGATAGTAAACTATAGTATGGAAACGAGCCCCAGCCAATGTGGCAATCTCATTCGTTGTAATTAATACACTTGATTAATTCGTGGTGTAAATAGGAAAAATGTTGTAACGATCCGCATCCGGAGCGGCAGAATGGGCGTTGAAAAATGCTCAGCAATTACATCCGAGAACTTCAAAGCGAGCATAAAATGAGAGAATCCGAAGCAGACGATAAAAATGACATGTCATAAATTAACAGCCGAGATAGCATAGCATGACTGCGGATGGAGTGGCTGTTGCTCGAGGAAACACATGAGTTATGTGCTGAGCTACTTTTCGCCTATAAAATGGCACATTTCGCAATGTGGTTTGCTGGTTATGCCTTAAGACGTATATCAGAAAATAAATCAATGGCAGTAGATGACGATTGTTTGGGTCCTCCATTGCGATTGCGGTTCTTCCAATCAATTGGAGAATGCACCTCTTAACTGTCTTAAATTCGTACTGATTCACTTGCCCATAATTTTCATATGGATTTTTTTTATTACTTGGAGACAACGGCGCATTGGAGCTATTGCCATAAAAAAGAAGAATCTTTTTATTCTTACGGCACCGTCTACGTTTAGTGAACAATAAGCCGTAAGAAGCTATTATTACGGCGTGAAATGATTACGTTGGCTGAGGACAACAATTTGATATTATCTGTAAGCGGACTCCACCAATCAAACAATTTTGCTCCATCCTTGCTTAAGAAGTGCTCCAAATCTGCTAAACGTGGTCACTCAGGGTCTCTAGTAGGGTATGCACGCGCCAGAGCTGCACCAGTACAATTTCGAGAGCGCCTAATGTGCACCCACCGAAGTCGTAGTCCACCACACTTATACAAACCCTTATAAATACCGCCGTCAAAGGATAAAGATCAGCCTGATTTTACCTATCTATATGTGCTGGATTCAGACTCGGGGTGTAAGAATCAGTCAGGGTGAGGCTTCGACGGGTCGAGACCGACAAGGCGGTGCAAACTAGGTGTTTGCGTATTCGGCGGGTGTAAGGTCTTATATAATATCATTCTTTCTTATATAATATCCTCCGTCTTATATAATATTATTTCGTAGTGACGTACATAGCTCGAAATGATCCTCGTTAGAAGAGGAGACGTGACCCGTGATTTTACGTATGCCTATAGATGTGCCCGCCTGCTAATGCAATCGAAAGTGATGTTGGCTCTTTGAGAATGCCAGGTCATTCTTAGGTCGCATTACGCTTCCAAACTCCCCTGGCTATTGTTGTTGAGCACAAAGGCCGGCAGACCGACCAGTGCATTAGACAACCATCCATCCGAAGTTTTCACCGAAGGCATATGCCGCATTACCGGGATAGACACGGATCAGACCACTATGTCATCTCATATATCCAAGGTACCATTGTAATTGTCAGCCCGCGAGTGGCCAACTTCTTACAACGAGGCACTGGGAATTTTCAAATTCAGTGGGGCGGGGTATCCTCGTGCCCTCGCTCTCAGATTTGGTCGGATTTCCCCGACCTCCCGTCTGGTCGCGGGTTCGAAGACGCTTGCGTGATCCTCTACCTCGAGAAGGCGGCAATTCCTGACTGAAATTGTCGCGGATACGGGGCTTTCGCTGATACGGTGCAGAGAGCAGATGGTCCACGTATTGTTTTTAAGGGTAATAGCTTGATGTACCTACTTACCCCGCTCTTTTAGGTCGCATTACCCCTCTGGGTATCAGTCCATGACAATACGGCTGGTATGCTCGCCCCGTGCGTCAGCTGTCCTGTTCCGTCCAAATTTCCGACCCAGATCCACCGCACAGCGGCTTCACCAGATTAGCCCCTCGTTCGAGGAGGCTCCCGGATAGGGTTGCCTCACGAGTTGAGCCGACCACGTTGACAACTCGGAGTTGAGACATCATACTCGTGGTGTCGCCTGCTACGAGGAACTCGTCCGCCCCGGAGCGTTTTAACGATACGTTCGTTCTATCACCCCGAGACGAAACGCAGAGACTTTAGTCGACTCTCCGATCGATGGTGACAATTTGATCTACTTACCGAACTCCACCTCAGCCCGTAAGAGTCCAACGCCTTACCGCACTGGGAATTTTTAAGCCCTGTGGGGCTCCTCCCGCCCTTACTACCAGATTCGGATCAAATTCCTCCGATTCCCCGTCTGGTCACAGGATCGAGGTCGCTTGCGCGGTCCTCTACTTCCAAAGCGGTATCCCTGACTGGGATACCAATTAGTAGAATAATTAATATTAGTAAAATTTTGTTTTTCACCCATCATGGGGTAAGTTCCTTTTTAAAATTTTATGATAATTTTTAATTTCTGGTCCCGTTCTAGCGCCGTCTATATGCACCTTTTGTCAACTGAGTTTTTTGTGGTGAGTTCTCTTTAATTCTACATTAAAGAGAACTCACCTCATAAAGACGTATAGTAACCTAATACATAGGTTTAGCTATTTTGACAGTAGGCGGCAGCCGCAAACTTATCTGAGTTGAAATTAAAAAAAACCATAGGTCTTAGATACCCCAATATCTTTGGGCTCTGCGTATTGGTCAAAACTATCGATTGGGGAAAGATCATTTTAAATCGGACGTAGTTTACTCGAGTTATCGTGCATAGTAACAGAACCTCGCAGGATTGTAAGATTTGCCACCTTTGGTGTGGGCAGAAGTAATAGGTACGTTATATTATAATAAAGTAAGATTTGATCACAATTAAACACAATTAGGCCAGTTTCAGAGTTCGCGGTTGGTTGTGTGCATATATCGCATATATCACGTTACAGTATGTTTGAGAGCGTCCGCACACAGGTCGCGACGTAGTATGGTAGCGCTGTCGCCGATAACTTTCCATACATCTCTTCTATACTGCAGCGTTAATTCCCGTGTCACCAAGGCGACGACGCATTATCGTAGCCTTTATTTTGTTGTCTGTAGGCGTACTCAGACGAACTATAACGTGACATGCAACCGGCGACTGGCAAAATCTGAAACATTCCTTAATAAAATCATCTATAAAACAATGTCGATAAGAGAAGTTTTCAGACGCCTTCTGAATATCGTCTCACTTCGCATTGACTTCATAAACTCGTTTAATCAATTGTATATACTGGGGCTGAATAACGTCAGCCAAGCTTTCGATTATTCTGAGAAATTGACTAATGGACGGGGCTGACTGCGGGAACTCGTTAGATAATCGTGGAAGACGCCATTCACATCTAAGTTAAATAAGTGCCTCCTCACGTAAACTACAACTTCCATTACATGTATAAACTAGTTGGTTGTAGCGCGCCTGAGGCACCCACTGTCAAATAGATCGAATTTCTAACGTTACAAGGCCGTTTATTATAATAATGAAAAAAATATGTTAAAAATATATTGTTCCATTGCATATAATTATGATATTACCCATTTTTTCCTGCACATGATTAGTATAAAAAAACAATAGCATCTGAAAAAATCGTAACGTTAGTAACGATCGTAACGTCCGTAGCCAGTTTGAAACACTTGTTTCCGTGAGATCACCGAAGTTAAGCAGCGTCGGGCGTGGTCAGCACCTAGATGGGTGATCGCCAGAGTACTGCCACGTGATGCTATAAAAGATGGCTGCCTGTAAGATAATTATCGTTAGACATTAAGGTGGGCCGTTACCGCAAGCAAAATAAAAAAAATAAAAAAGGACTGTAACCAAAAAACTGTATATTATTACTATTTGGGAAAATCCATGTCAGGTCTAACTTTATGTTAATCTTGACAGTGATGTCATATTTAATTTACATTGCTTTGTCTATTTTTAAATGAAAGTAGATTGGTTTATTGTCTTTTTTATATTGTTGCATAAAAAGGTCATAAAAACCAGCCAAAGAGATCCCACTCCGCGACGGTAAACATCACGCGCTCCAAAAAAAATCTTCCAATTTCGAACTTTTAATGTATTTTTAGAACGTGTCTATCTTATGCGGCCGGCGGCTCGCACCAGCGAGCTAATCCGCCATCAGCCGAAGTATGGTCGGGGGTCGTCAGCCAAACTCAGCGAATGAGGAAGAGAGTGAGCGCGACAACGATCATAGACATTGTCCGATGACGCACGATAATTACCGTCGGCGTTACGAAAAGAAATAGAGTGCGTTATGTAAGCTCGAAAGAGAATGCGAATTTCGAGTGTTATACTTTGCGCGATCAGTCAGTGAGTCAGGTATCAGAGTAACTATATATTTTGATTGGATGGACTATAACAGTCCCTAATTCTCGAAAATAGTCCTGTGCGGATGTGCCCAGAGACAATCTAGCGAGTGTGCGCAAATCACTTTTCTGCATCACAAGGATGCATGGTCTGCCGCGCGGCGCTCACACTTCATAAGACAGAGTAAGCCAGTCTCTAGATGACAACTTATTTCCGCTCGATATGAATTCAGGTAAATGATACAGGTCTTATATTCTAAAAGAGTCAGTGAACATTTCCCACTGCAACGGCCATTCCCTCCGTCACGAATTTTAAGTTGTGCACGCCCGTCCGTAATCACAAGCGCAACAATATTCGTAATCCGAAGCGAGAGCTAAAGAGGCTTTGAGACGGGTGCAAACAGGCTACGCTGTGTGTAATTAATGCAGCCACAGACTTGCTGATTATACCTACTCCGCCTGATGTATAACAGAAGGGAGGCTGACTAGTATGCGCTGGCATAGCTTGGTCATTCCGCACCGACGACATTAATATAATTATGTATGACCGGTTCCGCGGATTTTACCAAACGGAGGTCTTGAAAAGTCACGGTATATCACCAAACGAATGCAAGCTAAGTCACCACAAAAATCTACTATACAGGGAGTGACCATATTTATAGGGACACTGTGAATTTTGGTACTAATTTGCATATTACAAAAACATTACACTCCTAAACAATGCTTATTTGTTAATGTTAAAAATCAATGAACTATGGCGTTTTTTTACTTAGATAAATAATAAAATAATTTCAGCCATCCCAAACATAAAAAATGGAACTTACCATGTAAAACAGTGAAAACTTACATTTATTTTCGTCACAGAGAGAATAATTGCGGTAGGATACATTTCTAATAATCATTCTGACACACTAGACGACACAGTATGTACATATTATTTGTTTTTGACTTCATATGCCCACATTTTTTTGTAAAAAGGAAAAGCATTCTGAATATTTTCCGAAATGTTCAGATTTTTTTTTTGTAATTTTTAAATGATTTGAGTATTATTGACCTCAAAACATACCTAAAACTACGAAATACTGTAATAATTTTATCCACACAAAAATACATTTTTCAAAATATTGTATCATAAAATCAATAAAAAAATACAACAAAAAATCCACATTTATTAATTACCATCATGCAGTTTGATCTCAAACCCATGACTTTGTTAAGGATGTATAAGACTCTGTTTTCCGTAAGTATTAGGTAAGTACCTATGCAGAATATACCGCATCGGGCGGTAGCTTCATTTCGAAAATCTACAAAGGAAATTAGGAAAGCACGAAAATGGAAGCTAATAGAAAAGAAATTATGTTATACACAATTCATTGTAATTTAATGTTGGCATTATCATAGCTTATAACCATTTCATCAATGGTTCTATATTGAAAATTAAGAAATATGGCATTTCTATAAAAAACATATTTTTTAAAACATATTTAAACTATTTACTATCTCTCCACGAAGGCCAGGCTCCACGAATGGGTATTTAATATTAATTATTTAAGTATTTAATCGATATACATATTCAAAATGCTATAATTCTTAGATCCTCTTTATCTAGGTGCGTTCCAGATAAAATTAAATGATATTCATGTATGTCATCTCACAATCGATCTAATACTATATTTTCGATAGGAAACTTTATATCTTCTCTCCTTCTATTTCCTTAATTTTGTCTAAATTGAATAAAAAATATTTTGAGCAGGAATTTTCTATGTCGAAATTTCTGTTTTTAATATATTGATTTGTTTTACAGGTAAAAACTTGGACTTGTTGGAATTTATTTATATACCTACGTAT
>JAOPUG010000276.1:16360335-16375498 GCA_027564375.1 Micropterix facetella | reverse complement strand
AATGGAAATTAAGGATAGAAATAAACTATGTAGTATTGAGATGTAAAATCCTTATTTATATGTATCTATGTATATATTTTGCTAAAATTGCAATACCTAAGTGGCTGTATAAAAAGCTGATATATTTGGAAACAGCTAGAATATAGTGTAAACAGCTAGTATATAAATTGGAAACAGCTAGTATATAAATAGGATAATTCGTCTGTATAACTTAAAATGTCTTTATCAATAAAAAATATTTTTCGATTTTCAATGTATATGTAAGATTTATTTAACTATCTTTGTATTTTTGTTTAAATATATTTAATTTGTTTAGTTTTCTATATTACTTATTTTCTCTCCCAATTAATAATCGTATTTTTAGATATTTATTTTTTTGTGCTTTTTATTTTAAGCGCCTAATATGACCTACCTTATGTAAATTGTCTGTTTTTGTTCTATTAAAAGTATTTGTTGCAGTTGACCTGGTTTTTACTACAAATGTCAGGGGGTGTTTAATCTTCCTATTCTACTTTTTTTTAAACTGGTTATGTCAAACCTAATTTTAAACCCATGATGCTGTTGGGATCTATAACGTAACATGACTTGTTAAAACATAGTTTAAGTAATTAGATGTGGTGATTATTCTCTGGCTCTACAGGTTGAGTATCTTTATCTAACGAAAATCTTGATGTTGGAGCGCCTTTGAGACAGGATACATACCGACAAAAAGTGTGTTGCCGATTAATTGTCGATTGTTGACACGATTATTTAGCGATTACCGTCGGAAAAAATAGGAGAAAGAAGCTAAGAAAACACTGATATATCACGCAAACACGCTGATATAAGACATTCTCAAACTTCCTCTGAACTACTCATACTAGGAAATGGCATATGGGGTGGTTGCGAAAATATACTTCGGGCAGCAGATAATCAGGAGCTGTTGTCGAATATTGCAGGGAGCATCGCTCAAGATGAAGTAGACTCTTATCGGAAGACGAAGCTCTGACCCAAGACAGTATTGGCGAAATAATAGCCATTTAAGTTTTATTTTTATGTAACTATTTTTCAAATTTTATTTTTTCTCTTTGTTCTAGGTAGTGCAATGTTTACTGGTTACGGTGAAGAAACTGCTGCATCTTTAGGTATCTTGCTTTTTATGGAGCTTCATTACTCGGTAAAAAATCCACGCGATCGGGATAGCCCTTTGTGGCTGGCGAGAGGAGAGAAGAACACGCGTGCAAAAGATTTGAAGATATATCTGATGATCGAACAAGTACTCACGAGATACTACTAAAAGCGGTAATCACAGTACTACTAATAATGAAGCGAACCTTTCTGAACTACGACAACGAGACAAATGGACCTAGCTATCTATCAAATTCGGCCAGTCGCGCCGCCTTGAGCCCATGTCCACTGTTGCCCTATAATATGTCAATGTGCCCACCACGGCGATTCTCGCCTCAGTTGCGCGTTACTGGCAAACGCATTTCACCTTGCATTGACGCCATTATTAATGGCGTTTCGTCGTAAGAATCCAGTAAAATGGTATTATTGTGTTATGTCTCGAAAAATTGGCTATACCTGTCTTTCCGACGTAATCGAGGCGTAGCACACCAATTTTAGTGTGTAGTACAATTAGTCTAGTATTTTCCGTTTCACCATTGCGACTGCTGGAAGTTTTTCTCTTGTGCAATCCAGTATAAGGTATAATAACTATTGAATGGAGTCTCTCGAGACTCTCCTAAGAACATAACCTTCCGACTACTTTTCCCGTGAAAACTTGTGGAAGCCACGTGACTCGTGTCAATGCATCAACTACTCATTGCATCTTTCTTTAGTTGGACGACCGACGTCGCTGCAGCTGGTCGTGCCTTGACACGGTTCACTCGTCAAATCCAATTTCCAAAGGGGATTACCCTGGCGCGCGCCGTTATAATTCAGAGCCAATTACGCTGACAAGATTACGACTTACTGAGACGGATTTTTTCCATTCTCCCCGTAAGGTTTCCGCAGGTGGAGCGGAACGCCAAGGTCTGTTTACTCGTACTTGTATTCCACCTTATAATCCCACTGAGGACGAGGACATTCTCCGATTTGAATACAGTGTCAGCGATACATTGTAGGTACATAAATATTCTTAAGTATGCGCGGGCCATACTGAAAGTTTCTGAAACTGACTACTTGCGTCAAAGATAATTAATAAGTAATTCCTGTTTATAAAAATATATCTCTTTGGCCGTAGAATACATTTAATTTTTTACTCCTGGTATTTTTTCTTCTTTGTGGACCCATCGTGAAAATTGCGTAATTACCTAACGATGGTGTTTACCTAGCGATGGAAATTGCGTGTTTAAGATAACAAACCCGTCACCCGAGGATGTTTTACCGACTGTTGCCGTTCTATCACCCTGAAATGAACGCAGATACTTTAGGACAATACAATCCACGATCAGCTACGCCGACAACCCGTCATATTCCGACGCCTTGCGGCGGGCACTGGGAATGCTACCCAGCGGGCAGCCTCACCTCCTGGCTCCCAGATTCGGACGGACTTCTCCATTCTCCCGTCTGGTCACGGGTTTGAAGTCGCTTGCGTGGCTTCTAAATAATGTGAGCGGGACTCGAATATATCGCGGATCCGGGGCGTCCTTTAGATTGAGTGGCCAACGGATCGTTTCTAAGGATATGCAACATTTGGTTAACATCTACCCCCGCTGCCATAAGAAGCTACACTTCTAGAGCCCTCCGGGTCTCTGCCGATTGAGCAGCATGGCCTGTAAACAGACCAGTGCGTCAACCGCCCAATTCCGCCCGAGGTATTCCCCTAGGAGAGCACTTCGGGCATTTCCAGGTTAATCCCCCTTTGAAAAGGCTTCCGAATAGGAGCTGCCCCCTGAGTTGAGCCGACCAAGTTAACATAAGCGCCCATCTGGTCCAAGCTGCACGGAACCATTAGGAACCTCCATAGTCCGGGTCTTGTCATGAAAATAGTTTTTATTATTTTTGTTTTTTTGCCGAAAATAATGTTTTTGATATTAGAATTTTAATTACAGGGGAATATTCTACACGAAAAATTGAGTTGACTCTTGAAACCTCTTGAAATCTTGTACAACTTTTTTTTGTTTAGATCTTACATAGTTACCGAGAAAAAATACTGAATATCCGAAAGTTGAACATAGACAATGCTTTTGCTTAGTAATAAAGGCAAAGTAACTAAACCAAGATTATTTTCAACTCAGCGTTTCATGTAGAATAATATCTCGTAATTCTAAAAAAAAAAAAAAATCATTGAACATTTTTGTCATTATCCTTTCATATTTGCCCTAAGAAATTCCTTTCATAAGGCAATATTTGCAGAATCACGATGTATAATATGTAAGCCCCCCCTCTAAAGGAAAGGTGAAGCTTAGTCCGTGGGAGGGGGGTAATATACTATATAAACTAATATAGTTTTGGGTAACACCAAGTAAAATTTCCTCAATCCCGCTCTAGATAGTGTTCGCCACTAGTTAATTATAGTAGAATATATATGTATATCATTAAGTGAAAAAGTTTTTGTGTAGTATTTTGTAGAGGTTATGTTAAAATTGCTGTATTTTAACTTATTTTTGTTCTCATTTTGGTTTATCGGCCTCCTTTTATAACTTCTCCGATTCGATACGATAGGTCGATAACCAGATAATCATTCGGTATACGATAGTAAGCCACCCCAACCGTATTCAAATTAGCCATTTACATGAAACAGGCTGTATTGAGAGAGTTAGTGATAAAGTTGGCGCAAAACACTAACCGACGAAAGATCGGAAACGGAGGGGAGATACATAGAGGACAACCGACTCACTTTCAATGCTATCAGCTTCAATAGAGAATTCAAGAAAAAATAAAATCTAAATTTTATTATAACATCACAAAGTTCAGCCGGGGTACTCGTAGTTTCTGAGTTATTTCAGTGTTCACGATTTTGAAAAAAAAGTTATTTCTAACTATTAACCTAACTAGGTTAATTAGGACAGTTACTGCGCAAATGGACTCTGCTACAATGCACATAAAAATATGACAAATTACTAACAGACCGTACAAGTTGGCTCGCGAAGCACGCGCCGTCTTTCGGCTAAACTTACACACTTACCAATAAACGAGGTGTAAAAATGTTACCTCTGTTATACCAAGAATTTGTCAAAAGTAAGACCAATAAACGTTTCTCGCTTCATACGTTACACTGTCGATATAACTCCGTTATATCAGCCCCTGAATAGATTTAGCGACGTCATGACAAAGTTATAACACAAAACGGCCGTCGAATAAAACCTATGTTACAGACAATAAAAGGTTCTTGTTTTATTTTAAAACAATAAAAAAAGTAATCCAAATCACATTTATACTGCAAAAATCCAACGTAAACAGCGCCATCTTCCAATTTGAAAGGAAAGTATGAAAGAAAAAGTGACGTTTGTTAGCCATGCCTGTTATAAAATAAGACTTACCATCCCAAAATGATTTAGGCCAGTGTATGCTTTCATTAAAACTCTTTTGTTGGTCACGATTTTACAATTCCGTTATAACTCCGGGTATAATATTTAGGACAGATAACTGCGCACATAAACTGAAGGTGTGGACCCCCTTAACAATACTGGGGTTTAACCCGGTTATACATAAGTACATTTTTATTGGTGAAGCTGTGAGATGTCAGGAATTCATCACGAATTGAATACCTGAAATCGAAGAGGCACTAAAAACAAAAATGTAAAAATGAGAAAATAAAAATACAGTTAGAAATAATGCTCAAAGTTATTTTATTTCTTCGTAAAGTCTTTAGCTGAAATCTACTTCTACAGTTTTATGGGAAAAAATAGGAAAAACGAATTAGAAATAAGAGAAAACTTGAAACAAAAATCACAAATAAAGAAAGCCCTAACTACCTGGCTTAGTAACGTTAATAAGGCACTAACTTCTAGAGAAGCTGATTGAAAAGTTATTGGACTAGTGATGTCACTGTGGAATTTTTAGATGTCACTGTGGCACTTTGAAATCGGGTTTTAAATTGAAAAATTATTGATATAAATGAAGTTAAATTGCACTTCAGTTTTTTTTTGTAAACGTTATAATTAGAAAAAGGTCATTCCGATTTTGGAATGCATTCTCCGTCGAATGTGGAATATCACTCCTAGTTTAGCAGGTCGGTGTAGAATTTCTTGTCCTCTTCCTTTTTCAGATAAGCAACCATATCCAGCAGGTCCTTTTTATTGGCCCCCCGATATTCTTGAATGGCATCGTAGTTGTGGAATTTTAAAACGCTGGAAATCGCGGGTGGATTTGTTCTTTTTTAGTACATTCACGACAGTCCAAGCTTCCATCCTGTTCAACGTGCGACGAACTTTGATTTTGAAGGGTTGATCTTTGCGAACTTTTATCCACTGAGCTGTTGATATGGACAATTTGTTCATGTTGATGAGAGAATCAGTAGATGTTTGAAAGTCGAAGAAGTCTTCTTCGCCCATAGTTATCACAAGGAAGGTTTATCTCTTGCATCTCGGATCATTGCGATTAGATCAGCTGGTACCATGGGACTGCACTTCCTCTTCCTTTTCTCTATTAGAGCGAATCTCGAATGCCCTATTACTAAGAATTTCTGATGTATTTCATCAAAAATTCCCAATTTTAGCAAGTACAGCCAGAGCAGAATAATCATTTTATTTTTGTTCTGTCCTGCACAATTATCATTCCAAATACACAGTTTTCTTTTTGTCGTGACTCCGGTGTAAAAGATTTTGCTGATACAGGAAGAAATTTCGTTGCCACCTCGACCCGAGATGCCCTCGTGCCACAGAATCATGAAAGCATCGTTGGTGTCTGCAAGGTGGATCCCCAAATTGAAGTTTGATAGTTGACGACTATAATACACCTGACTATGAGTCAGTGTAGGTGTTGATAACACTTGCTGAAGGTCTACAGTTACTCTACATGTGTCACTTCCCAGTAATTGGGATCTCGCAACATCTTCTTTCAGTGTATTCAAACCTTTACTGGCTTTTTGTTGATGAAGTTCGAGTTTCAGCGTGAGCTCTTCGTTGTTATTTGGGTTTGCCCTTATTTTGGAAGTCAATAGATCGCACAATGAGCACTTGTCAGTTCGCTTTCGTCCAAATTTCAGATTTTGAATTTTTTCTTGAAGGTTTCTGAATAGAATTTGAGCGTTACAGTATAATCAGGATTTTTCAGTTTGTACGCTTTTTAGATTCTGTTCATATTGAGATCGGGACTCAGATATTCTTTTTGTGAGCGTGCTCTGCCGTACTGTGATTCCTCTCGGAGAAATGAATTAATAAGCGTTTTAACCGCATCTTCATCTTCCTCGGTGTACTTACAGACATGCCAACTTTTACCTCTTTTCTCTTCATACAGAATATCTCCACCCTTAATTCTGTTTATCAGAATATGCACTTTTTTCTGTTTTATGTCAAAAACAGATGTAAACGATTTACGACAAACTGGTACTAAGTTACCTGAACCATCAGGCATTGTATAGGATATAGTGCATTGTATCCTGCTTTGTTCCTTATTTTCGTATTTTCCAAATCTGCGTCTTTTGATTGGCAGTACATCCATGAGACCCATAAGATATCAGCCTTGTTTTTCGTTGGTATCTAATTTATAGTACTCATTGAACAATTTCAGTCTTTGTTCAAACGGAATTTCAGAGCATCGGTAATAGCATTTGCAAGAAATCTAAAATAAAAGAGAAGCAAACGTTAATTCTCAACTTATTCAGACCAGAATAAAAAAATATCATGTTGCACGTTGCACGCTGTGATGACAATCTTTGGAGCTCACGTGTCCTACACTGGCGCCCGTGGACTGGAAGGCGGAGTGTGGGAAGCCCCCCACCCTCCCAAGGTGGATAGAGAATATAACAAACATCGCAGGTAACCGATGCAATAGTTCCGTACGGCGGAGTGCCGGGAGAAGTAAAAAGTCATGAAAGAGCTGTATATATTGCAGTTGATCAACAAGCACTGATAAAAAAGAAGAAAAAAAATATCTTAAATAATAATTATCAAATAAAATTAAATGAAGCAATGTTATAAGTCTTTCAAAATATAATTTTCCCATGACTTTATTCTTCTTCTTAAATGTACTGGTAAGTATATTGTATTGCACAAATGAAATTTTGATTACAAACACGAAAAACATTACCACCTTTTTCATAAGTAACACTTAGAGTATACACTTGAAAATATATCAAGCGGCGAATTTGCGCTATTTACATCACTACCACGAAGAAGCCGAAAATGCGACGTAACCTCGGAAATTTAGATAAAAATATATACCACTTCTCCTGGTGGATTTTTTGCCGCGATGACTATATTCGACCATGACATGTATGATTCTCCGTGTATTTTTTTAGTTTTTCTCTCCTTACACACATTCTGACCACACTTTCTTGTTTTATTTACGACAGTATCGGCAGATGCGCGTGCGTTGTCCTCAGCCATTTTGTATGGAAAGTGACGTTAGCGCGCGTGGCGCATAGTGTCTTCTCGTTCCCACAAGGGCGCGGCATTTAGAACCTGCGCGAACTTTACACTGGTCTCAGGTCGAAACAGTTCATACCTGATATTTAGTGCTTTTCCTATGCTATCTGCGATGGCTTTTAGAGCAAAATTTAGTGCCTTTTCGATTTCAGGCATTCAAATATATTCTGTGCTATACGATGTTGCCGGACTATTATCATTACCGATTGCAATTACAACCTATTTAGTGAATCACTGCGTCGCGTCGACTCAAATTCTAATGTTGGCAACCTTCGGCGAAATTCTTAAAATGAGTATAAATTCTACTGTTAGGGACGTGTTTTCTTTATAGCATAATCAGGTAGGTACTTAGATGCATAATAGAAACAAATATATTCCGGGTGATTACTCACCGCGTCTCGCTCCGCAGTCGGTTTAATCAAAATTGCCAACTTATACAATCAGCGATTAAGATGTGAACAAAAATGATAGCTTCGTACCAAAATGAAAGGTTTGCAAAGTTCGCATGTGTGTTCTCGGGACAACTTCGCTCAGTGAGTCAGCGGTCAGTAGCTGGTGTCCGTCAATTGTCATTCAGTGGTGTCTCGTTTCGGAGTTATCGCTCCGTCTTGTTAGATTCTTGGCAAATACTGTTTTGCTTGCCGTCTTTGAGCGATGCAAGATGATAATTTATTCCTTGATGTTATCTTCATTGACATATTTCCGCTCTGCAAGAATAATTCTTTTTGTAATGCATAGCAATCAACCCATTATGAACGGGCATATATTATAGTAAGGTATAAGAAGGTATAAGATACCCGATTCTAAAGCAACACCTATAACATTTTTCCTAAAATGTATAATTTAGAACATCTCTTTCTATTTGTTTATGAAATTAAATAAGTCTTTGTTTCTTGAGGTTTTCATTATAGTCCGAGTCAGATCGGTCTGTCTTTAAAAAAAAACAGAAAATGTTCCCGCGGCGCAAGCCACGACACATGGTTGCCGCCCATTGGGCATTGTTCGGGTGTGCTTAGTTTTATGTCCGAGGCGTGACGTTTGAGTGACGTTTCCGTATAAAATTTGAAATTAATACTGCCTATCGTGTGACGGACGTGGAAGAAGAGAATGCGCGTTTCGACGGGGGATAAGCTTAAATAACGCTTTTGTTTGGACTCGAAAGCGCATTCGGCGTCTTCCTGTTAAGTTATAAAAATAAGGTAATTAACCGTAAGCAATACTGCAATTAAATAAATAAATTAAATTAACTCTCTCTCTCTCTCTCGCGCGCGCCTTTGTCTTGCATGGACTTAGCCAGATTTTAATTGCAGTCCCTACTTCAGCATTTTTGCTAAGAACAAAGTTTAGGAAAGCGTTAATTTGAAGCGTCTGAATACACGCATCAAACATGCATAACATTTTATGTTACATTTAATAAATATTTCATGATAACAAAATAACAATCCCATAGTTATTAAAATAAAATTCCCTATTTAGAAAAATAGATACGGGTACCTTGTAACTACACTTAGTAAAACTTCTCAGTATATAATAATATATAAAAATTACCTGACAGGTGGCTACGTAGAAATATGTAAGTCTCAAAAAAAGTAAACAAGGCAAAGAATAAAAAGCAATTTCCATGTATACAGCTCAATTTAATAAAAAATGGTTGAACAATAAGTATGTACTTACCCAATAAATGGTTTTGCTCCTTAAGTTTCGTCAAGTCTCGTCGAATTTTTCTACTCAAGTCTCGTTGAGAGTTTTGAGAGTCAAGTTCAAGAATCGAGACGAAACGAGGAATATATAGTCTCGTCTCGATTATTTCGAGACGAGACTACATTTTTCATGATACCTTCGAGACATTTTCATCAGAATTCTGAATCTCATCTCAAGTGTTTGAATTGTTGTTGAAAAGTAGTGGTTGTGAAAATTGGGGCTCTTTTGGGTTGGACGACAACGTATGCCAGTGTACGTTCTTCAGAATACGTTGGTCGTTTGATAAAAATCAACGCAGACGTGGACCCGAACCTCGTATCGACGCGACGCGGGTGGGGTTCAACCAGTATAATACTTAATAATAAACAACAACACAACCACACGTGTAACGAAATAATGATATACCATGGCCGGGGTATTATTTTTATTATCTGTATCGCCGATCAGTAAATCCCGAAAAAGCGCGGCCAAGCCCCTTTCGCTTCCCCCCGCATTATAATAAATATGTTTGCGTTTGTGCGTGTCCACGTACCACGAAAATAATAATCCCTGGCTATCCGTCTTGCACTCAAACAAACTGAACATCCTGTCATTAAGCCACGTGACGTCATCAAAATAAAACCTATACTGCGGCCACACTGAACCACTGTTTTATTATTACACACGCCGATCAACTGTATGCTACTTTAATATGTGCCCACACAGTTTAATTAGTCCACGGATCAAATAATTATACACTGGCGAGTAAAAAATCAAAAAATTTGGCGTGGTTACACTGTTATTATGTCACTCTCAATACGAAGTTCATGAAGAGTTTTTCTTAGATATTCGCGGATGGTGTAATTTGTGACTGAAGGCGTTCGCCGAAGAAAAATTGCAATTACATTTTATTTAAACAATATATACATTATTTGTGAATAAATTGTACAAAGTTAGACAGCTCTAGATAGGTCAGCATAACAAATATACATATGTTCGCGGATTGTCGATCTTCCGTTCTCCTGTTTCTACCGTCGCGTGGTAAAACGACGATAATTTCATTGAGGCCGTTTGGCGGATTTGTTGTAGAATTACGTCATTGCTCCGCCAATACGGCCATGCCATACATATGTATGTGTCGTGGCCACCAGAGTCGACCGACATGTTAGGCGAAATTTCGCCATCTCGGCTATCCCTGATCCCACAACGGCTTGCGGCTAACAAATCCGGGATAGATGCGGCCCCGATACATTTGCGACCCTCTCTTAATTCTTCAAATACCTAATGGTAAAATGTAAGTGAGACAGTTGCGGACCTGCCCCTATTAATGGGATATCTGCTAATACCTACTAAAAAGTCCGAGTAAAGACTCGCACATCACGTTCTCTCTCGCACTTAAACGTTTTATGAAAAATGTAGAGGTGCGCGTTAGCTTTGGTTACGTTTGGTTATCGATATCGATAGATTTTAATCGGGCTATTTTAAATATGATAAATAAAAATGGACTTCAATTGAATTACCCATAGAAAGTATATTTTTACAAAACAATATTTTACAGTAATTGAAAAATTCAATAAATAAAATTATTAATTAAATACAAATTCATGAAATAAAACATACATCGAAGTACAAATTACGACAACAATATTAGAGCGAGTTCAATATTGTATCACACCATGCACATATACTAAATACAACTAAAGATTTCCTAATTCTGTCAACATTTTATATACTCGATAACCGAATACAGGTCATTAAACGGCAATATAACGTAATTAAGTAATATTTTAATAATAGGAATTTCCAAGATTTTGTCATAGAAAAATGAATAGAAAATTCAATCGTAGACATTGACATTGCTTGGGTTATGCATTGTGAATGAATGAATGAATTTTATTTCTGACCACAAGGAATTCATATAATATTAGAAACAATTTTAGCTTAGTCATGTTAGTACACATACATACGCATAATACAAAATTTAGTAAGCGTTAGCAGATATCCCATTAATATGGGTAGGGCCGCAACTGTATTACTTAAATGTTATCATTGTTCAAAAAATTAGGAGAGGGCCGCTAATGTACCGGGGCCGCAAATGTATACGCGGCCGCATCGGTCCCGACACCGCCGCTGACTCTCACTCCGACTCAAAAAAGGCTTGTGGCTAATATGTGCCGACAAGGCTACCTCTCTGGCCCAATAGTTATATAAAGTATTGAAGAAAAGTAGAAAGTTAAAAACATGTGGTATATAAAAATATCATTAAAACTCACTTTTTTTTATTATATACCCCCCAAGTGTTTCACCCTAAATGTCGAGGAAGGGTAAAATAAATTACAAACCTTAAAACGTGTGATACGATAAAAAAATATTATTATAGGTGTGTCCCTTTATGATTATATACCTATGTATTTTATCGTAAACGTCGACATAGGGTAAAACAAATTACGACCAAGGCAACAAAAAAAAGGTTTCTTATAAAAACAAAGAGAGAAAACGACAATTTTAATATGAAACAGTGTTTCATTTAATATTGATGTTTATTTTGTTTTATTTGCCACAGCTTTATTTCACTTTCAGCACCTAATAAAAACGAAAAATTACTTAATTAGAATTTTTAATATATAATAAAATGATATTTTATTAATTATTACGTATTTATTGGCATTCGTCATTGCTATTACATTTTTATCATTAAAAAAGGAATTACTCGCTATTCCTCATTCATATTTTTTTTGGGAAATATAATATTATATAATATTGTTTTATGTATACTTAAAATATAATGAATACACGATTTTTATTTCTATTTTAAAATAGTAGTTATAGTAACCTATACTATTTTCTTTACAAAGGCAAAAAAAAGGAGTGCTATTTTGGCAGAATTGGCGATTTTGGTTCGCGATACCTAGAAACACTGGTGCTTCAACCAAATCTCTTCAACGGTTTTCAGTTCTCGTTCGTTGTCTTCAGAATCGGCTCCTGGTATTATTTGTTGTTATTTATATGAGTGTCTGCATATGCGAATGTTATATATGTAGCTTCGTTACAATTTTAGCTACCGCTATATTATTTAATAGCCAGGGTTGTGCCACGATTGTGCAAGTAGTAATTTCAAAATCACAGACTCTAATCCGAGACCCCGTTGAAAAATAAACATTGTCTACGATAATTGGCTAGAGCTTCTGACCTTCGTTTACATTTAATTTCGAAGCAGTACCCAGAAGAGACTGATGCATTTCATCGGAGAGAAGTTTATGTGGACTTTAGATACGCAGCGAGAATATCTCTTCAATATATAGTTGATTTAAGGCGACGCAAGAGAGCTAACCCTTACGGTATCTGTCATTGCTCATATACATTTGAAAATAGTTAAAATATTCAATATCATCAAAATCGGATGCCAGACGGTACCTCTATGTTTTTATGTACATATTAAGTGTATGTTTTTAAGTACACTTTAAAATGTCTATAAACTATTACATAAAATACATATATACATGCACACACTTCACGCTATGGAGTACTGCAGAATTTCACATGGTTGATAAATACTCAGTTCCAAATACTTACCTGATAAAATTGCATATCTATTGTAGATACAGGCTATGTTGGCCTAGTTAGATATGTGATGCCTGTGATTACTCAATGTCTTTATTTAGTAAAGAAAGCTGTACGACAAAATGAACAAATAAAAAAAATTGTAACGATATCCCTTTGTAATCAGCAACGCATCCAACGACGTCTAAATGACATGCAATATCCACTTGCTATGAAAGCTGCACGATGCAAATCTGACCACCAATCATCCTGCTACAAGTCAAAAACTGACCACAGATCATTGATATGATTTTTTCGAGAGCAGCTCAAAATGAATGGAAGTATTTGATATAACTGAGAAGATAGACAAACTAAAATGAAATATCCTATATGGGGGCGGACCATATACCTATTGAAAGAAAGAAGGAAATAATGAAATGTATATATTTGGCATACTTGTTTACAATATTGATTGACTTATAATTAGTTACTATTAAAATAAGCTATTGCTATTACATAAGAAATATAATTTTGGACAAGTGGGTAAGTGCTTAGCTATATCGTACTATGCTAGCAGCTGGTTTCGAGGACTTGTATTAAAAAAAAATCTTTTTTGAAAATTTAAATACGCAAACTTTGGGAAAGCACTGTCATCGAATGGAAGCCACGGACCGGATATACAGTGTAGCAAATTCTCAACCCGCTGTGGTCCGACGCGATAAGGAAAACTGCAAGAAGTGGCTGGAAGAGAAAGACAGAGGACTGGACAGAGTGGTGGGCTTTGAAATAGGCCTATATGCAGTAGTGGATATACTCAAATTGTTTGGTTTTTATTACGAAAGAAACAGATTTAAAATATATATATATATATATTTTATATGAAAGCCGCTTAAAATATCCAATGGAATACGAATTGTTAATTCTTTAGGAACCTCAAATTCAACGTGAAAGTTTAGCCACTCCAAATTTTCGATGTTGTATATTCGTCGTTGGAGACGATGCTGAGAAGGCTGAGAATAAATAGTTCTCTGACCCACCTGGTTAGTACTATTAGCAGTAACGAAAACTTTCGGTACCTAATTATTAAGTTTAATCGAGTCCTTGTTAGCGTATGAATATATCAATTTGTTTCACAAAGTGGAATTTCGCCTCCTTCACACACATAGGTCAATTTTTTATCCGTTAGACCAATCCTTGCGTGTTATTTATACTTTTAAGTTTTTATAATATTTTATTCACGTTGTGATTCACTAATTTGCCATTTTCCTCAACTGTTCTTTAAATTTCTTCAGTAATACGATTGTATCACAACAAACAAAATTCTGGAAAAATAATTGTTCTCATTGCGCATTCAATGTGACCGTAGCGCTAGGCAATCGGTATCTGTCGGCCAGTCACAGCCCCCACACAGTTGTTGATCATTTATCATCGCTGGCATATGATTGATCATGTTAGATCGATAGCCGGACACGAGTGCCCTTCTAATTTATACTACCATTTTTTCTATAAAAAATCATAGGTAACAGATATATCGCGTAAACGATTAAAGACCAACACGGAATTTATTTCTGATATTGTATTTGAATTTATGATATTTTATATTTTCTCGCCGATCTTTTACTACTCTTACTATGTTTAAAGTGCTTAGGTACAAAGTGTTCGGTAAAGTTTATTATTTTCGTAAATGTATTTGTGGGAAACTGGCACATTAATATTCTTAACGCATTTAATTACAGAGGACTGCAACCCACAGGTGGGCGACACCGGGATTGTTTTTAACGACTTCATCGCACACTTTATATGGGATATTTGATAAAATCAATACGTTTCCAAAGCTGTGACCTCTGAAAGTCGTTGTGGGTCGGGGCATTTGGTGAGAAATAATGATACACGTTATCACTCATAATATTAAAAAAAAATACATACTTTACGAACCGCGTCACCCATATGGAGTGCGGGTCAAATAAATTGACATTTAGTACCGCGGTACATAACATGTAAATATCGTATTATTATTTTATAGATCAAGAAAATATAATTATTAATCTTTTTTCTGTTATTATTTCAGTGAATTGTCATATATGACGCTCTCACTTTCTTTCCGCTGAAAAGTGAAGTCCCACCCAAAGTGGTTCCGCATGCAAAAAATTTAATGAAATTAAATCGTCCGAAAAGACGGTTCTCAATGACCAACTGTCTGTCTGTCTGGATGAGTGGATGCTACTATGCACGATAACTCCAGTAAACTACGTCCGTTTTAAACAAAATCTTTCGCCAATCGATAGTTATGACCAATACGCAGAGCTCAGTTGATTTTGGAGTCTGTTCAACCTACGGCTGGGGATAACATTAGTTTTTTTAATCTATAGAACTTATAATGGTGAAAATAGGAAATTTATAAAAAAATTATAGAAAGATTTTTTTGAAAG